>BQNB010042061.1:1657-46373 GCA_026074375.1 Tanacetum coccineum | reverse complement strand
ATTGTTGATTGGTGATTTGATTTGAAGTTAATAACTTTGTTTATGAATGATCTGATCTTAAGTGATCGTTGATTGGTGATTTGGTTTGAAGTTTATGATTTTCGGGTAAATTTTGAAACAGTAAAATGCTGTTTTGAGGCTCTAAATGACCCCGAATGGCTTAAAAATGACAGGGCTCTCCCTCAAAGAGGAAGAGTCTTGACCGTTGGGCCGTTTCTGAGCTGGTATAAAAATTTCGGAACAATCCGACTCAAAAATTATTTTTGCGGCAAATCAAGCAAAACACAACTTAGCTTGATCAAAACGCAATGAACTTACACTCAAAACGCAACGAACTTTGTGGTCAAAACGCAATGATACTTGTTGTCAAAACGCAATGATATCTTCCTCAAAACGCAATGAAATTTTTCTCAAAACGCAATGAAATTTGAAGTCAAAACGCAACCTGTGATTTCAAAACGCAACTTGTTGTCGAGCAAAACGCAATGAATGAAATCAAAACGCAATGCTTGAAATTTTTTGGCAGCGTAGCGTTTTAGTCAAAACGCAATAGAAATCTTCAAAACGCAACCTGTATGCTCAAAACGCAACATGAATATGCTCAAAACGCAACATGAATATGCTCAAAACGCAACATGAATATGCTCAAAACGCAACATGAATATGCTCAAAACGCAATATGAATATGTTCAAAACACAATATGAAGACTAACAAAAAACGCAACACTTCTAGCCTTTTTTTCTAATCCACTTCGAACCCAAAACACAAACAAACCACGTCTCTTTTTTTGATTAGTTTCGAACGAAAGGATGAACAAAAAAAAACAATCACGAAACGAATTTTTCCTTGTCTCCCTTTTTTTTGTTAATTCGATCAAACAAAAAAATAAAATAAAACAAACAATCACTTTTGGCTCTTGATACCAATTGTAGGATCCCTAGATCATTCCATTGATTAATCACAAGATCAATAGCACAAAAGATTAAACATTAAAGAACTTTTTGATTGAAAGAAACAAGAGTGGCTACAAACCCTAAAGATGAAAAATATTATGGAGTAGCTATAATGTCTTACCTAATTTTGACTAAACTAGGTGTATTTATACTAACAAGGTTCTGCCCATTCTAGGCTTTTGTTGGGCTTTTCAGGCTTTTTCTTTGTCAGCCCAATTACATTAATAAACATTAATTAATTAACCAACTAACGAGCTAGACTTTTGTCTTGTATCTTCGAGTGACCGAAGCTTCTTTGTTCGGGTCCATTTATGTGATCCTAACACGATGTGATTCATTATCCGTTTTTATACGTTTCTCGTACGCCTTCATACGTTTTTTCTTATCCGTTTTATCATTCGCCATGAACTGAAATCGTTCTCACCATTAAACTTCTCCACGTCGGATTTAATTAGCGTCATCTCAATCAATTAATCACAACTATAGCTCTTCATACCAATTTGTTATGATTAACCTACTTTCGAGACAAGTAATTATATAGAACAATTGCGCAATAAATAAAGACACGTGGATTTAACGTGGTTTAGTAATCACCTACATCCATGGGCGACTAGAATTTTACTAGCAAATATGAAGTACCGAGGTGGTTACACAGTGTATCGCTCAAAATTTAGACTCCTCTTGAAAATATTTTGGACCGTCACTAGATTTTCTACACTTCTCTCGAAAGCTCACTCGTATAGAATTTTATATATCAATTCTATACCAATCTTATTTTCTCTACAAAATACTCTCACTATATTCTTTCAACAAACATGTGTGTTTGCTAATGGTTTGGATGATCAATCAACGTATGCTCCATCTCCTTATATACTAAAAGCAAGTTGCATGCATGCATGTGTTGGGTTGGTGGCCTCCATTCATGAATGTATGCGGTTTTCACATCCATCTGATACATAGTGAATGATTTGTGTGCATCGTATGCCAAAAATATCCTGGTAGCTTCCATCCTAGCAACTGGAGCGAAGGATTACTCAAAATCTATTCCTTCTTCTTGGCGGTACCCACTCACAACCAGACGAGTCTTGTTCCAAATGACCTTGTTTTCTTCATTATGCTTGTTTTTGAATAACCACTTCAGAGTAAGTGGTTTAGTGTGATCCAGAGGAGGAACGAGCTCCCATACACCAAGTCTTTTGAATTAAAGAAGTTCTTCTTGCATGGAATCAATCCAACCAGAGTCGGTCATAGCCTCTTTGACATTACTAGGCTTGATGGTGCTCATAGACAGTGCATCAATGCACATGTTACCATCGGTTTTCAACTGATTTTGTGTCAAAACTGGTCAAGAGAGTTCTCCTATCACTTGCTCCAATGGGTGATCCATAGTCCATTGAAATTCATGTGGGTACGGTTGATAAAACGTGTGCATGTTTGAGGGATCCACATTTGGAGAAGAAGATTCAGCAGAACTTGTGGATGGAGATGAAATAGGATTTACAAAGGTATTCCCCTCGAACATAACATTTAGAACATTGTCAGCAACAGTGTTAGATTGGAGTAGAGCTTGATTATCTTGTTGCTGAACATGTTGATGAAATGAGAACTCGTCAACATCCTATGAAGTGATTGGAATATTTTGAGACTGTGAAGATGAATGTGTTGGTGTCAGTGCTGAGTCTTTAATTATTGTAGATGCAATTGGATTCGGAAGATTCTAAATTGCAAGAGCAGCAGGAACAGGTCTTGGAGCTGCTCACAGTTGACCACCAATGTTATCATCATACATTGCTTCAAACAATAGATCCAATTCAGGTTCAGTTGGTTTCTGAGTTGTTATTGTTGACGGAGCATACGTAAGATCGAGTCCTGAACTGATATGTCCAGAAGTCATGCTTTAAAGTTCGGGTTTTGAACTGCGTTGTTCAAAAGCCATGACAAAAAGCTCATCAAAAGTAACGTTCATCGTCTCCATGATTTTCTTTGTCTGCTGAAAATAAAGCTCTGGAAACAAAATCGAAATATCTGTTAGGGGCATAAAAATTGCACATTCAGTAAAAGAAAGAGGGTGAAGAAAAGATGGATTAGACAAAGATACATTTTTATTGTATTTTGACTCTTTGTTACTTACGGGGATGCTTATAACCTGCCCTTTCTGTGGTTGACTAATAAGGAAGGCTTCTTCTTGCAGCAACGGGAATAGACTTTAATGACAACAAAGCTTTTTGTGCCAATACTCGTACATAATCAGAGCATAAGGAATTCTTTACAAGGAAACAATTTTCCAAATTATCACTGGTAGCTAATTTAGAAAGATATAGCATCAGCCATGTGTCGCACCTCCAATACGGAATCCTGACTTAGCCCACAACAACAACCACCATCGTTTCCGTCTATGAACTCCCACAGCACCAAAAACCTATCCTTGAAATTACAATTACTATGAAGAAGTTCTTTAGCACCAACCGATTTCGTGACTCATGATCAGGTATAATTTCGGTTTTTAGTTTAAAATTTTCATGCTCGGGTTTGTGCAATGAACATATGTTTGTAAATGTAGGCTCACTAAAAATATTGACCCTTTTGGCTTCGGTCAATATAGAATCGCAAGACGTGTTCAAGAAAGGTACATATGAGCTATTTAATACTATTTTGTTTGTGTATAATCTTCCATTTTCTATAATCTGGTCAAGCCTCGCTTTGAAATGCTGACTTTGTGTCCATTCGAAGAACCGACAAAGAATGATTCCATCTTCATAGGTAAATCAATTTGACCGAAACAAATAACAAGATTTTGATCCATTTGGATCTAGGTATGGCCCATAAGTACAACCACTGCAGTAAAAGAAGCCTAGCAAAAAAATGGTGAACAATATGCGACTAAATCAACTGAATGAATACAATGCAAAAAAGGTAAATTAGATTCCGTGTAATGAGTTTACCCTCATGGAAAATGTCCTGGAAAGTAATCCAGTACGCACTGCCACGATCGTGGTCCTTTGTTGCCGTTACAATATGCTAACTTAAATTATTTCTAACCAACCGAATATGGGCGCATATCCTTGCTTGCAGCAATTCGAGCATGGGAATTAGAGAATAGATATAATTAGGAAAATTATAAATAGATTTTATGGTAATTAATAGGTACTTACACGCATAACAGTCAACGACTTATTTATCAAAGTAACAAAGAAATGAGTTCGTCGATAGGCGGATATTATTGCTTGAAACTCAAACTTGAATATAGATGTAAAAGGTCAGGAAAAATGTTTTAGATATTGATTTTATGATGTTTAAGGTACCCTCGAGTAGAGACCTAAAAATGAAAAATCTTTATACCGGAAGCGAGAATGCTGCAAATCTTAACAAATTATAGTAATCGTACTCACATGATGACAAGTTTCCTAACGACATTCGAATCCTGTTGCGAGCAAATATTGTCTTTTGATTTGTAGGGATCTATTGGGATATGTCCATATCATAAATAAATATACAACCGGAAATTACGTGAGCCTATGGGGGTACACGCGTTTACACAGAGGATACGTTTATTAATGTAACTATTATATTTATTGTATATTAATTATATTAATATATTTCATGAAATAATTAAACAGTCGTTAATTATAACGTTAGACGTTTGATAATAATTAATAGATATTAACAAGTGAAGGACTGGTTAGTACAAAAACCAAACCCGTGGGGTGTTGGTTGTGACCGGTCGAACCAAGGGAAAAACAAGGGAGGAGAGTGTTGATTTATGAAACTTGAGGAAGTATTCTAGTCTAACTTGGAGAACAAGTTTGGAGACTATATAAATAATTTTAGGGATTCATAAATAACACGCCACAAAACCACATGATATACGATTATTAAATCCCTTTTCTCTTTATTAGATCAATCGGTAGTATTGACTCCCTATTGGTTTATGACCATTAACATGATAAATGCATATGTTATGCATGAATATATTGTAGGATGATACAATGTTTCTGTGTATATTGGGAAAATTTTTTTTTTTTCAAAATGAAACAACAAAGTGTCCCGAGTATGATACTACAATAATACAAAGATAAACCCGAAGCCACATGGGGCCGAGCGAACAACATAAGCCTGCTAACACTCCTCCGCAGTTGGAGCGGGAGTACAATGAACACTCAAACAGTCACGAAACTCATCAAATAATGCCGAAGGTAAGCCTTTAGTGAAGATATCCGCATACTGAAACCTGGAAGGAACATGTAAAACGCAAACCTGTCCAGTAGCAACCAAATCCCGAACAAAATGAATATCAATATCTATGTGCTTGGTACACTGATGTTGAACTGGATTAGAAGACAAGTACACAGCACTCACATTATCACAATACACAATAGTGGCGGAAGATAAAGTAGTATGAAGCTCACGAAGTAAATTCTGGATCCAACATGTCTCAGCAACAGCATTGGCAACACTACGATACTCAGCCTCAGCACTAGAACGAGAAAGCGTCAGCTGACGCTTAGAGGACCATGAGAGTAAGTTGTTGCCAAGAAAAACACAATACCCCGAAGTAGACCATCGCGTAGTCTGGCAACCAGCCTAATCAGCATCCAAATAAGCAATCAAGGAGTCAGTAGTAGATGAAAATAGCTTGAGAAGCGCGCGCAGCGCGCGTGAAATCCAAAGACCCTGAACATACCGCAAAATCCGCTTGAGAGCAGAGAAATGAGGCTCCCGTGGATCATGCATATAAAGACAAACCTACTGCACAGCATACGTAATATTAGGTCTAGTGAATGTGAGATACTGAAGAGAACCTACTAAACTCCGGTATAAGGTAGGATCAACAACCGGAGTACCACCATCCCTCAACTTGGACTCAGTATCAACAGGAGTCCGAGAAGAATTATAACCAACCATATGAGCACGCTCCAAAATCTCCATAGCATACTTATGTAGTGACAGAAACATACCAAAAGAGTCACGCGTAACTGAAATACCCAAAAAATAATTAAGAAGCTATAATCTGCTGTAGCAAACGATTAGATGAAGCAGTGAGAACAATGTCATCCACAAAAAGTAACAAAAAAGCTGTATCATCACCCTGTCTGTAAATAAATAAAGAGGAGTCACAACGACTAGGAGTAAATCCAACAGTAGTAATGTAAGCAGCAAACTGCTAAAACCAAGGGCGAGGTTCCTGCTTAAGACCAAAGAGAGATCGTTGCAATAAACAAACATAATTCGGATGCACAGGTCCCGAAAAATAGGAGGCTGATGCATATAAACAGTCTGAGCTAAATCACCATGTAAAAAAGCATTCTTGACATCAAGCATGATAAACATGCCAATTGTCCGAGAAATATCTAAACAAAAGAAACAGTCTAATAGCACCAGGGCTTAACAACCGAACTAAAATCTCAATCATCATCACACCCTCAACCTGCGTGCTACCATTGGCAACAAGACGTGCCTTATACCGACTAAGAGTGCCATCAGCCAAAAACTTATGGCGAAATAACCACATAGAACGAACAATATTGGCACCCTCCGGCCGAGGTACACTAGTCCAAGTTTTATTTTTAATAAGTGCATTATACCTCGTTAACGTCATAGCATTGTCGCCAATTGGATCATTAAACGCTTCTTTATAAACCAAGGTAAGGTGAGATAGTAGACACAAAGACCAGCGTACGAGGATTAGGACGAGTAGCCCGAAACGAGAACGAGGACCATGGATGAATTGACCATGGTTGGTGGATCATTAGTGGGAGCGGTCATGTTTAGGTATAATATGGGCACAAAAAGTAACTGAGGCGTAGGTGGTGGAGAGGTTGTAGAGGTGAAAGGCGGTGTATGCGTGTTAGGTACGTCAAACTAGTGGAGTATGGACCGGATGCTGGAAATGGGAGTAATGGGGAGCGGTGCAAATAATTGTGGAATAAGGTTAGGTGGGAATCACCGAAAAATCATTGGTAAGGTGTGTAGTGGATTTGGTGGAGGGAAACAGAAACACCGTTTCATCAAAGGTTACATGATGGGAAATGATAATTTTATTGGTGTTAAGATTAAGGAAACGATAGCCAAAATGATTGGCAGCAATCCCAGAAATTTAGAAAGGTTTGGCAATCGTGGTCCCAAGTTTGTGAGTTGTATCTATATGTGATAACAATGGCATCTAAAAACAACAAAAGGACACCAACAATCGTGATGTGCACCAAACAGGCGGGTAAAGGGTATCTCGTTATTGATGGCACAGGAAGGTAAAATATTTAATAAATAAACTACATATTAAGTTCTCATCCATGTAATTGGGGGGGGGGGGGGGGGGGGGGGGGGGGGGGGGGGGGGTGTGGGGGTGGTAAAATGTGCGTGAAACAATAGAGGTTACGAATGAAATATTAATTGTACGGTTCATTACGTTCAGATTTGCATTTTTTGTGAGGTGCGAGGGCAAGAAAATCTAAATTGGATATTGTTATCGTTAAATAGTTTATGAAAAGCATGATTATCAAATTCACCACCATGATCACACTGAAATAACCTAATTTCACACTTAGACTGAGTACGAACATAATTACGAAATAATAGAAATTTAAACAAAATATCAGATTTATTCAATAACGGATAAACCCAAACATATTGAGAATGATGATCTAGAAACAAAATATAATACTGGAAACCAGAAAGACTCGGAATTGGAGAGGTCCACAAATCTGAGTGAACAATGTGAAAACACGAAGTAATAGAACTAGACAAACTAACAAACGGAAGCTTCACGTGTTTACCAAGCTGACAAGCATGGCAAAGAACGGGAAGTTTCTATTTATTACAAGAAATAGAATCACTAGACATAAGACGACGTAACACTTTACTTCCTGGATGTCCATGTCATTGATGCCACGTACACTGACTGGTAAGAAAAGCATGAGGTGTAGTGGAGGGCTTCGTAACAGGATAGAGCTCACCCGTGCTATCACATCGTAGGAGCACCCATCGAGTTATGAAGTCCTTCACAGAAAAACCAAAAGGGTCAAACTCAACCGTACAAGAATTATCATGGACAAACTGACGAACAGAAATCAAGTTTTTGACAATATTAGGAGTGATTAAGACATTATTTAAATGAAGTGGACGAAAAGGGGTAGACAATACACTATGGCCAGAGTTAGTAACGGGAATAAAATGGCCGTCACCAACTGCAACAGACGGGTAAATGCACATATTAAGAATATCACTAAGATAATGTACATAATCATTAAGATGAGAACCGTCACCTGTATTCATGTTCCACTTGCCGGAGGCCCGTTCTTGAAGATGAGTCGGTATTAAATGCATTCGACAAAAGTGTAGCTTGACCTAAACCTTGTGAACCGGACGCAAATAGCTGACTCGGATGAAAAGGCATACTAGGTGACTGTCCCAAGTGAACCGAACCAGGGAAAGAACACCCTTGCTACTGTTAAACCCCTGTCATAAACTGAACTGGTGGCTGTAAAGTTCCAGGTACAAGGTGAACCCCCTGAGGTGGACCAGAAAGCGTCTGAACCCCCTGCTGTGGAGAATGGACCCCCGGCTATGGTGACCCCGTTGGATACTGAACCCCCTGTGGGAATAACATAGCCATTCCCATATTGGACACCCCAAAAGAACCAGGCAATAATTGTGGACTTACATAAGTGGGCTGCGCAGATAATTGGGCAGAAACACTTGGAAACCCATGAGGAACATAAACCGTATAAGCGATTAGAGGAGAGGGGTGGAAATATTAGGAGCATTTAACCCAAACTTAGCCAACAGGGATTGCAACATATCCAAATCCGAGCGTGTCACACCCGGCACACTTGAAGCCGAACCCGAGGTACGAGGGAGCAAAGTAAACTTGTCGTGAACACCATTTTGAAGATACTTACAAGCATCACCAAACCGACAAGAACCCTTAGCAAAACTCCAACACGGGTTCTTTACTTTTTCCAAAGAAGGACCACGCCGAGCACTAGTGTTGGCTTTAGCCAATAAAACCATGGGAGAAGCGGAGGTAGCAACAACAAGAGGGTTTTGAACCCTAGACTTTAGGCGCATCTCATGAGTAGTCAACAAGGATCTAACCGTTTTGAGATCGGGAAAGGATTCCCGACTAACAATAACAGTAGAGATCGTTTCATAGGTGGAAGGTAAACCCTCAAGTGCGAAAGTAACAACATTATCATTGCTAAGAGGGGAACCAAGACCATTAAGAACCGAAACAATAGATTCTATCTTTTGAAAATAGCCGTCAATAGATAAATCCCGAAGCTTTATTTGGTGTAGCATCGAATTCAACAAAGCCAAATAACCGGGCGCTTGTTGTCTTGAGAAATAGCCTCAATATATGTCCATGCATCCTTTGCAGTGGTAGGGTTAAGATCAACCAAACATTTCCTTAGTGATGGAGCAAGTGTGGAGAATATCCAATACCTAATGATGAAATCAATCTTAGTCCATTTCGCATCCTTAGGTGGTGGATCCGTAGGAGTCATAGTGGATGAAGAGGCAACCGGATCAACAAGATGATCCAAAATCCCATAACCATGACATAGATGGGAAAAGTAATACACCCACAAGGAATAATTCATCGCATCGACATCAAGTTTTTGGGGAACAAAAGTGGTTAAATGATTCATAGCCATGAGTTTATCCGATAAGGTAAGTCCCGGTGTGGGGGTGGGTTGTCATTTGTCATGTTTGATCGTCGAACAGTGGGTAGTATGTAGGTTCTATAGTTTTTAGGGTTTGTAGATTTTAGGGTTCAAAGTAGTTAGGGTTTGTAAAAAAATAATGGAAACAGTAGCTAGTTTGTGGGGTTTGCGTTGGAGAAAACAAAACAAAACACCAACTGAAACTGCAATCGGTAAAACAGTGGCTAAACTTAGCCAAGAAACATCGACTAAACTTAGTCGAGAAACGGGAAACCACCGAGAAACAATCAATAAAATAGAAACTGTGATTGAAAAGGTTACAAACAAGCGGAAGCGAGTTGTTTTAGGATCTGAGAAACCCTTGTGATAGCATGTAGGATGATACAATGTTCTGTGTATATTGACTATGAAACCTTACAAAGTGTCGAGTATAAATACAAGTAATACAAAGATAACCCTAAGCCCAACATGGGCCGTGCCAACAAACATAAGCCTGCTAATATATATTATGCATGAATACATAGATTTTTGTCCCTTTTGGTTACTTATTGTCGGCAATAGAGAAATCCCAAAAGGGTTTTCTTGGTTTGTTCAATTTAACATAAAAGCACGAACAAGGTGTTCGGTTGTTTATCATGAAGAAAGGACTATCATCTTAGCGTATCTTAGTGACATGTAGTGTGTGTGCATACCATAGAGGTTATCTACTTTGATAACTTGGGAGGTTTTTGCGTTGTATTATTTATTATACATACGCGTATATTCAAGACGGTGTATTCGTTAATTGCTAAAAGATATGCGTTCTTGATCCCTTTGTTAATTACATATTACTATAACGGATCTATCTTTTCTTTGCGTGACTCATAGATAAGATTAATGTTAATTTAGTGTAAAAATCCAACACTGGCATCACGAGCCATCGTATAAGAATTTTGTAGTTTCAGGGAATACAATTGACAAATAATTCTAGGGTTCTGATTCATTTTTAAGCCTTTTGGGGGGCGTGTATAAGCATAAAGATTCCTCCCCGATATTCTTGCAATCAAGAAGATCAATCTTTATTGATTATAAAATTAATTAGACGAATTATAGGTTGTATGAAATTTTATGGATAAAACTTAATGCGTTTAATTGTTATTTGATCTGTTTTATGTTTAAAATTAATTGTTAATTCAGCATCCATGATAAATACATGCAATTTATCATGGAGAGATATGTGATATAAATCTTGTTAATTGTTAAAAGGGTTTTATGCAAATATGATGACACAAGAATTAAACATAGACTTAAATATATGTGGTTACGGTCCACAGACATTAAAAAGCTAGGGAAACCTTGGTTATTGTCTTAATGGGGCCAAAAATGTTGCTTAAACATTTATATGCTTGTGTATATATTCTTATATGGCTTACGCAATCGATTATGACGATGATGTGGCCAAAGTTTTTAAGGAAAAACGAATGAGCCTTATAATGAATATAGAACATTTTTATTATTAATAAATTGGAATCATAATATTGATATTTACATGACTTAATTGTTAAGTGATTGTTTTGAATAATTTGTTATGTGAAATTCAGTTTGGTGTTTTATATTATTTTTTGTTTTAAAAGTTTGACTTGTAGAAAAATAAAAGGGTTTTTTCAAAAAATCAATATAAACATGACCAAAGTTATTGTGAAATCAGATTTATATTGACTAGTTAAAGATTTATAATGTGTTTTCCAAAATAATGTTTATATTTTTTTATCAATACATAATTTAATGCAAAAGTACTACTTAGTTGCAAGGATAAAGGTAGCATGTGCGTACTGCAGGAGGCGCAGAGGAACGTCGGTCTTGTAGATACCATTAAAACCCCCCCCCCCCCCTATAAAAACAAATAATAACTGACTACGTTTAGTTTCCATTAACCTTGCTTATTAATTAAAAGCGCAAATGGTCTAGGGTTTGAATGGTTTTTAACCATTCTTTAATCTTTTCCTACGGTAAAACATAAATTCTTTATATTTTAAAAACACGTTGAATCGTCAATTTTAAAGGTAACAATATTGATACATTAGATGTATAGAAAATATGTGTTATAGTAATAATAACTTAATTAAGAATAAAGTTTTTATTAAAATATATAATATGAAGATGTATGCATGCTTCTTCGTACATATTTGACACGTCAAATAAAATACCCTTTTTCAACTAAGTTGTTGCCATCCAATTTGTAAAAACACTTGTAGATTGCTCTTTACTATGCATGAGACGTGTGTAGATTTACAATCTAAAGGTGATTATATGCTTTTCCGTGAGACGGTGAGTGTTACATAATCACAGTTTTTGATTGGAAGACTTAACATTGTTATAGTTAGACCAATTAACACGTGGCATAGATGGGATGAAACATCCTTACTAGATAGTTATAATTGGTAATAAAGTCAGTCCCATAAGGTTTAGGATTACAAAAGTTGTAAATTATCAATTCGTTGATTACCTTTTGAATACACCAGCACTAGCAGATCAAACTGATGTGGTGTGGTGGTATGGATCAAGTATGATCCTAACCTTGAGAAAGTAATTGGGTTTATATTGAATAAACAGGGGTATTTATTAATTTTTCTCATTTCAAGGAAGTTATTTAACACGGAACAATTCTACTAATAGTTTAATAAATGCAAACGAAAAAACTCGTAAACCATGGTTTGTTTTTCTTTATCAAGAGAAAGTCAAAACCGAGACTTCATAGTGTTACTTTCCATGTATAGGAGACAGGGAGACTCATTCCCAATATATTTCTTGCTCCTGAAAGTTATATAAGGAACGTAAGAATTATTGTCCGTAAGCTGTAATTCAAACTCAAAGCAGCATAAAATTTAAGTTATATTGCATGACTTATATTTTCATATAGAATTTCATGTGAATATTAACTAGATCAATACGTGGATATATGAGTACTCCATAAGTACATATTTAGATAACTAGAGAATAGGATCTTAAAAGCTATCAATGAGATAAATGTTGCCGACGCTACCTTAATGTAAGATTATTTATGAGTCTCTATAGGAAATACCAATATTGCCTCAAAAGTCATAAAGCAAACAATATAATGTATCTAGTTGTTTTGTTCTAATCAAAATTAGGGAGAAATTGCATGCTAATTTTCAAGTATAATAGATCACTATTTGTTGCACTAAGTATGGAACACTTGCAATGTTGTTAAATCCAGTGGGAGCATCATGATTTATTTATGAACAAGACATTAATGTAATGTTGTCTAATTTAGTGGGAGCTGCAAGGTTTATTATCTTGTTAGTAACCAAGATTATTTCTCACTTTTCTTGAATAGATGCCAGATTTTTCTAACTATAACACTCATGTATTTCATGATAAGTCCCCTGCACTATTTCTTATTAAACAAAATGGTTCTATATCTACTTGTTAACGCAATTATTTTAAGTTTTAAAAAAGTAGAAGGGGGCACTATCATATATCCATATAAAACAAATGAATGTCATGTTGTTTAACTACATGTATGATGTTGTGCCATGCACAAGTAGGAGAAATCTTTATTGTGTGCAAGGAACAACACATGAAAATTACAATATGATTAAAAGTTCTCTGACCAGTAAGGTAAGAAACAATAAGTGTGAGATATGAATTATAGACTGACTTCAAGTAAAATGTTTATGTGTTTTTGGGAATGTCCATAATAATGAAGTAATCTAATTTAAAACTAACTTCAAGTAAAAGTTTATGTGCTCTGAAGTGTCACAATAATGAAGTAATCTTGGATTAACGTGAAATTACTACTGAAAGCCAAAGCTGGTGTTTCAGAATTTAACATTAGTTAAAATATGTTTATATTTTATGTAAATTAATAAACTCTAGTCGTTAAAATTGTTAAAAGACTTATAACATAAAGTTAAGTTATATCTTCTGGCTATGACTGTTGAACAAAAGTCTTGAAATGTTCAATAGGAAAAATAATGTAATAGTAACATAGATAGATTTCTTGAAATAAGTAAAGCAGTATACATTATTGCATGAAAACTCTACTATATCACCTCACTCTCATACTATCTATTCAATTAGGTTTGACACAATTGATAAGTATGTGACCTAAAGAGTATTAAGTTATTTAAAAGATTGTGATAAAGTATTACAATAAAATTACTCATTGAATACCACATATTTATGGTATGTCTAGAGATTGAATCAAATTATTTGGAATTATTTGATTTTGATAACTTAAATATTTCACCTCCAAAATATGTCAAGGTTAGAAATTGAGTATGTCTTGTATATACTCAATATAACTCCAACCTAGAAGGTTAATAGGACATCTGAATTTGTTAAAAGTCTTATGAAGATAGATATTAACAAACTAAACATGAGAACTGGCAATGTATCTTGTAATGTCCCTCTACATGCTAAGTAATTATAGAAGCGTCTAAAATTACAAAAGCAAGTTGGAGCGTTTTTAGATCTTAAAGAGATAAAAACACAAAATACATAACCTTCTTAAACACACTATTGAATATCATATCGAGGCTTTAAATGTTAAAACTTATAACGATATAATTTTTCGATCGTTTTTTATAATCCGTGACGATACATCAAATACTGTGATTGATAAATTTATTCAATATAAGGAATATGAGTCACAGATCATGGTGAACATGTTAAAGAGCATTAATAAATTTTGAATTTGGTATCAATGGTAAAACCATTAAATGCATGGTTGAATTTGAATTAGCCGAGACGCGAGTGCGCGACGAGCACTATGAATGTAAAGATGTGATCCAAGAAGATAAGTCGATGCGAGAGAGATCAGCGCAGAGTGCATTGATCTTTTAAATAAACAGTTTAGACTGTGAAGTTAAAATGGAGTTTCTTCAAATAGAAAAAAACCCTAAGGTTTGGTTCTTGTTTTCAACCCAAAGACAATATGTGAACACAACATTTGATACAGCATTATGATAGGATTTTTAATCAAACGCAAGCAATGGATTATGACTAAATATTCTTTTTATGAGCATTAATTATATAAAGATGGTTAATTGTCATACTAGGGTTCATATTGATGAAATATGTCATTGGAATTTAAAACACTTCCTTGAAGATTACTATTGCGAGGAAGGTTAGTAATCAATGGAGGTTATGAATTCATTAAATCTTTATGAAGTGTACAAGCGATAAGAATCCAAGTATGGATCATTGCAATCATCTAGGAGGATAATCTTAAGTTTATTGTAAAATAAAGATAACTCCTGAGTATTTTTAAAAGCTAGTGAGAGTATTATGTTCAGGTTTCCTTCACTTGAAAGATTTAGGAAATTAAACATACAACCATAAAATATATGTTTATTGCTATGACCATATGCGATATATAAATCTAACACAATTTGACATACCATTTAGAAAGTCTCAATGGATGCATATTTTTTGATAAGATAAAACATGAATGAAATCTTAAGTTGGACTAAAGGATTCATTATGTACATCATATTGTGTAGAGAAATAGTTGTATCATGCATGAATGCAAGATGATTCGACAACATTGGTATTTAATCAAAAGTTATTAGATAATCATTAAATTGAATATTTTAATAGAATATGTTTGGATTTGGAATTCTTCTTAGATTATGGATTTGTCCAGAGTAATAGAAATCTAAGAATATATATTGCAACAATTTGTTGTGCAATTAGAATAAACCAATGAACTTGGAGTTCATGAGGTGCCAAACATTATTAAGAGAATATTCATTATTTACGGATTTTAAAAGCATGGGGTTGTTTGTGTACACGGATGCTAAATCGAATTGAGATGACACTCAATACTAGTCATGGTATGATTTCATTTTTGATGATGACCATGTAGATTAGTTGTGCTCAACTAAGAGCATAGTTGCATTATACATTAAAGAATAAGAATACTTTACACTTTAAGAAGCTGCGAAAAATGATTGTTGTCAATAGTTGATGTCACACACCTTATCAGATATAGTGTGTCAAGATATTGGATATATATGAACAAACAATCATCATACATATTCAAGAACTTCACTTATTGAATTCTTAAAATAAGTATTCTCAAAATTCCTAAAGATCAAATCTAGTTAAAATTATGAAATCAAAGCCTTGTCAGCAAGTACGATCGTCGTATCTTGAGGCGTGATTCGTCAACTAGAATTATCATGCATTTGATCTATTTAGTATTTGGATAAGGGATATTAAGACAATTTTATTAATGATAATGATACGTGGTATGTGGTTATATTTAATAAAAATTGTGTCCTATATTTGCATGTTTAATCCGTGAATAATATTTTTATTATTCTAAATTAGTCCGTTGTCGATTAACAATATGGGAATATTGTTAAACTAAGACAAATCTGAGTGATTGGTGATATCTTGGATATTAAAGGAAGTGTCCGCCAAACTCACATGATATTTATAAGATGAATATTGGACTTCCCCAACTAACAAGATTATCACTTTATGGATCGGCGTCATTAAGTGAATCTTGTAAGTGATTTTAATTTACTAAATCCTTAGACTTGAGATGCAAGTAGGTTTAGCATATGTGGATATTCCTTCTTGATATAGTTTAAGTTATCCTGAATAAGGTAACTAATAAGGGCTATGTCAGAATGGTTTATGCTACATGATGACTAGACACTTGTAGTCAATAAAGAATTTGTTCCTTCAATAGTTGAAGTATGATACCACTGGGCCCCTCGTAGGGTTAATCAGATGTATGTGTGGCCGCACCCAAAAACTCAGGTAGATATGTCTCAATGATTTTTGGTAATCTAGATTAATCATATATACGAGAAACAGAATCGTTAATTAATGAAATGACTATTGATCTATATCCATTTTTAACACGGTATCGGAAACAAAGGGATTGTAAATACTTAAATCATTTAACTGTGACTTTATGAAAGTACACTCAGGTATTTCTGGGAGCATTGGCGTATTGCTAGACGCTTACCAATGTTGTTATATTTATTTGTGACATGTCCAAGTGGGAGCTGTTGGGATATGTCCATTTCAAAATAATGATCGGCAGATATGTGAGCCTATGGGGGCACACACGTATACACAGAGGATACGTTTATTAATGTAATTAATATATTTATCGTATATTAATTATATTAATATGTTTCACGAAATAATTAAACGGTTGTTAATTATAACGTTAGACGTTTGATAATGATTAATAGATATTAACAAGTGAGGGACTTGTTAGTATGAAAACCAAACCCGTGGGGTGTTGGTTGTGACCGGTCGAATAAGAGAAAAAAAAGAGGGGTTCAAGTGTCGTTTCTAGCAAACTAGAGTAGGTGTTGTATTATAACTTGGAGACCAAGTCATTGGGTTATATATACTCCCCTAACTTTCATAAATCGGATGACACATTCTTAAATCTTAAATACATCGACACATGGATATATCCCTAAACTATATTATGCATGGTGTGTGCAGAATGTGTAACTTAAATACACATGCACATGACTGCATGATAGTCATACACATGCATGTATATAATACCATACGCATGAGAACCATTCTTCTCAATTGTATTGCAAACAGTTGTTTTTTTTCCAATGTGGAAGTTCGACCGAGTTTAAATCAAGAACATCAAAACCCTAGTTGTTTCCGTGGTGTTTAATCGTGAAGCAAGTACTAGCATTCTAGCGTATCTCGGTGACGTGTAGTGTATGCACACCATAGAGGTTATCTACTTTGATAACTTTATTAGTTTGCGTGGTATTCTATTTATACACACGCGTATATTCAAGACGGTGTATTCGTTAATTGCTAAAAGGTACGCGTTCTTGATCCCTTTGTTAATTACATATTCTATACGTGTTTATCTATCCGCTGCGTACTCGTGATCTTTAATGGTTAATAGTTGTAAAAACCCAACACACACTCGTTGAGCTAATATGTTTTCGACCATGATAAAAATGTAGGGGTCAAGGGGGCTGCGCCCCCTTGGGGGGTCAAGGGGGCTGCGCCCCCTTGCGGGGTCAAGGGGCAGCGCCCTTTGCGGGGTCAAGGGGCAGAGCCCCTTGCTGGGGTCCCGCTGCCAGGTCAGCGGACGGGGGTCGAGGGGGGGCCGCCCCTCGTTGGGGTCTGGGGGCAACGACCCCAGCGGAGTTCGGGGCAGCGCCCCGACCCAAACGGTATATTTGGTGCTCCAAGTAAGTTATCTGTTTTTTCCCCTCTTATTTCTCCAACCTGTGACTGTTGAAAAAACAGTTGTGAAAGTTGGTTTCAACCAACTTTAACTGCTTAACTGTCATTTAGAATCTGTTTTATAAACGGATCCATTAGCCTCATTTATAAATACGAAAATACACTTACAATTTCCCTATTGTTCTTGATTTGGGATTCTTGTGTCTAGAACACAAATTGACATTCTCTTTGTATTATTCCGATTGAGGTTTCGTGCAACCCAGACATCTTATAGGGTCGAAATACTTAATACGGAAAGTGAACTCAACACGATACAACAGAGATATCCAGGATCATCACACACACCCCAATCTCTAACATTTTGTCCTTCATATGTAGCTTACGTGATTTATATCTATCACAACAGTAGTAAAACAGGCCAATATGAGCCCGAAAGGGTGGGTTATCCATTTTCAGTATGTTGCCCATTAATTTCTTCAGTGGTATACCATGCCTAATCCTAAACAATAGCTTTTTGCCGTACTTAAGGCAAAAGCAATGAGTTATTAATTATGAGCTGATAACATAGTTTAGATGCTACGAAAATGGCTAGTGTACACATGAGCACAAACAAATCAAAATGGATGGGTCAGTTTGGGGAATTCTTAAATATGTAAAAACTTTGGCTTTTTAGGGATTTTATGACATAGTTTGACCTCTACAAAAAAGTGAGCGGGCGAGCATTGTCAGCCACTTGAGCTACCTTTTTATGCATGCCGTATATTTTTAATACAGGATGCTTACGATAAAAAAAACTATTTTACGGCGGGTTTGACTGAAGATCGGTCATTCACATCACGAAATGTCCAAAACCATACCATTGGGTAGTGTTCTAAGTCTTTTTGTTTGATCATTTAGTTAGAAAAAATAATTAAAATATGGTTATTGTTTGGGGTTTTTGTTTCTTTTCGATAACTATAACTATTGTTCAGTTTTGGTTATACACTACCATAATATGACTGAAATATCTTCTTATGAGTTTCTTTTACTTTAAACATTATTTATTCGAAAAATAAGCTACTTAGAAAACTTGGTTCGGCTGACAAAGATTATAAAAGTTTCTAAAAAAATAATTTTTCATAAGCTCCGAAAATCAAATGTTACTTCGAATAACTTATAAAAAATAATCTTCATTTTAAGCTTCATGTCTAGTTACAGTTTTAGCATCAGTTCTAGTTGGTTTCGCCAAATATACTCTATATCTTTACTACATGCACATTGTTTATTATTTTGTCATATAGGCATAGAGGTGCAAACCGGAACCGGTTTTTTTAAAAACCGGTCCAAAAAACCGGAACCGGTTTTTAAAAAAACCGGTTTTTATTTAACCGAACCGGTTAAAAATAACCGAACCGGTTAGACCGGTTTTCGGGTTTAATAAGCGACCGGTTTTTTACCGGTTCTAAACCCGGTTTTATCCGGTTTTTTAAAATAACCGGTTTTAACCGGTTTTTTATTTTTTTATTTCAATTTTTTTTATATCCGTTTAAAAAAAACCGGTTTTAACCGGTTAAAAAAACCGGTCAACACTAGCCGTTATATACGTTTTTTAAAAAAACCCGGTTTTAACCGGTTTTTTTAAAAAAAATTTCAAACGGTCATATAGCCGTTTATAGCCGTTTTTTTTGTTTTTTTTATTTTTTTGATGATTTTAAGCCATGGATTGGTAGTATAAATACATGTAATGAGTTGGGGTTGAAAACACATCAAAAACACTCACTAATCTCTCTTTAATCTCTCTAATTTCTCTAATCCCTCTATAATGGAAAACTCACAATCACAACAAGCTTACACTAAATCCCTCCGTTCACTTAAGCCATGTACGAAAGTTTAAAAAATTATGATGTTGTGAAAAATTAGACCAACTACCGAGGAAAGAGATGTTTGGTTTAATTATGATTTGTGTTATGATTGATGGGGTGGAAAAGGCGCGTTGCAAGAAATGTTCGAAATTTTATAACCCCACGTCTAACACTACACTAAGGACTCATAAGAGCGGTTGTAGTGCGGTTAGCCAAAATGATACGTCACAAGGTACTATTGGTGCGGATGGTCAAGTTTTTATATTTGATAATGATGCGGTTCGACTTGATTTTACGAAGTTTGTCATTCAACAAGCGCTTCATTCAACACTCGACAACGTCAAGCTTTCGGTGATCATCCAAAAGGAGGCTACAACTACGGTATCACATGTAAGTCGTACTACTCTTTAGATGTGATGTTTTAAATTATGGGAACGGATAAATAAAGTATTATTGATGGTTTCGTGTATTATAAAATATGGTGTTTCTATAACTACGGATACTTGGACCACACCACATGGTACGGCAAATTCTGTTAGGATATCATTTCATCACCAAAACACAAAAAATAAGAAAAATAGATTTTAGAGAGAGAAAGTAAAAACAAAGAAAAATGGTTACTTGTTTCACAAAAGAAAAATGAGAAGCAACACCCTCTCCACACTTGGAGAGGGCTTTAAATAGTTACAAGAGTGGACTATTCTAGTGGGCTTTGAGTTGGGCCGGTTCATAGAACAAATGGGCTTGAGCCCGACAACTAGGCCCAACTAGCTTAACTAAATTCCCGTAAACTACGTTTTACTTATACAAGGCTCGGGAATATTTAATGACCATCACTTTAATAAATACACGGCTAACAATCTCCCCCTAAGGGGTGGTCATTCAATTGAGGATCCTTCTTGTGACGTCTTGAGACTTGGAGCCTTGTATTCTTGGGAATTCCTTTTGAAGTTCCTTTTGCATGCTTGTGATCTTGGATCTTGATCTTTAACTTGATATACTTTGACAAAATACTGATATCGTGGTCTTTGGCCTTGATTTGTCTGAAACTATGTGATATCTATAATTCTTTATCCTTTGAATCTTTATTGCCGCATTGCGATCTTGTGTCTCAACCCTCTTGCCAGATCATGGGAAAGCTTGCTAACAATCTCTCTTAACATTTTCTTTTAACTGATAAACTTGTACCACAAATGGTCTTATGAGGAAGTGCTTGTCATCAGAGATTGCGGAAGGACTTTTGTTATGTTTGAGCTTTCATCAGTATTACTCTTTGTGGATTGGAGCATGAGGTTTGAATTCCTTGACTCGTCATGGACTAGAAGCTGCTACCGTCAGGAGATAACTGCCAAGTATAGGTTAGAGATTAAACATATATGGTCGAAAGTGTCTTTGTCATTTCGTTTCGAATATGGTTGCATACCCACGGTTCCCGTTAATCAGTATAAATACTTGCATGTGATCAGGTAGAATTCAAAAGAATCTCCTTGACAGGTTTCGCAGCTGCACTAGCCGTTCTGTCATCGGTGGTCTCAAAGCAGCAACACGGTAAGAGTGAATCAGATAGTACTATCTTTTCTGATTGAGTCGTCAATTCATATTATGGAACAAGTTTGAAATCATGTAGAAATCTCACCATGGTTCTTTCCAGTTGACACAAGTTTGATTTCATATAGAATCTCGCAGAGTCACCTACCAAGGCTTGTTTGATGTTGGCTCATGAAGGATTTCCATCTTCACTGTGGAATTACTTAAAGAGTATCACTCTGATGTTCTGGCAATTATCACAAGGATAATGCGTAGGACTTAATGATACCAAATGATGTATAATGATGTACAACATTTTGTATATTGGAATTTGTGTCCTAGTGAGATTTTTGATGGATCTCGATGGCTCTAGACTCTATAAGTGCACATTTGTTATTTGGTAATCGGAGGCTGGAGCGGACTGCCACCTTTTCAATATCAACGATCTCGGAATGAGAAAGCCGATAGAAATGAGATGAACTCCGTGAGAAATGAAACAGAAATCTTTTGAGAGATTCTGAGTGGCTAGGGAGGGTTGTGCATTGCATCACTGGGCCCATGATGACTTGTCTTCAATATCAGAATCATCTTTGTGATTACCGATAGATTATGCATTGACCCGGTTTCTGCCTAAGGTTGTATGGAGGGCTTCTTTCTTTACACCCTTTATCCATTCAATTCTTTTTCATTCTTCAACCCCTTCAATGTTAAACCAACGCGTCCTCATTATCACCTTGTTGGGATTGTTCTGGTGATAACTCATGCCTTGGATAACATTCTTCCCAATCTCACTTTACTCCTTTTTTTTTCAATCATACCTAGGACTTCTACTCTATCTTTGTGGGAGAGTTCCTGGGTAGATCCCTCCGGTTCTGGCTGGATCATGGAACAGAAATTCCTAACCTTAACCGCCTTATAACCCCGTACGAGACAACAGTTGGTCGGTATTTGGTATATCCATTGTAGCCATAAAACCATTGAAAAATCAATCAACGTGTTCGAGAAGTCATTTATTACACATTGAGAGTTTTCTATATCACCAAAAGCTCCCCCTACACATATGCATCATATTATGAAAGAGTTTTGCACATGCGAGGTTTAGGAACGCACTTATAGATTGATTATCGTATCGTTATTAATTCCGTATTGATCACATTTTAATTCACTATTCTCCTCCTCAAAGAAGTGTATATGTGTTTAGAATTTTTGACAATTAGTGAATTTAAAAACATGTTATGTCGGATTTCACATGAAATACTACAAAATCTGGGGAGAACAGGAGTGCATGCAGAATGAATCATATTATTATACTCCCCCTCAATTATCGAATAGATTGAAAACTTGGAGTGGGAGTTTGTTGAGCACACAATTTTAAAAGAATTTGAAATTTTCTTTTTGAGAATATCTTAAAAAAATTGTGCTCAACAGGAAAATATGTGAGATATATCTTATTTACCATCATTTTCCTTAGAACTTCTCTTGAGCATTCAAAACTTTGATTGTTTATATGACTTTGCTCAAGACCGAGAAGATATGAACTTCCGTTGTTTAGGAAAAAAGTACATTAAATGAACATTTTTCCTTTTTGGGGACGAGTACTAAGCTGACTTTACTTAGAAGTCGTTAGAGAAATAAAAATGAAGGACATGTTTTGAAAGCATTTGAAACTCTCGCGGAACTTTATTTATGACTGTGTTAATTATTAATTCAAAATTTCTAGGTGCGCAAATGTTATCGATTGTCGAGAGACATGTCGGAGAAGATTCTTTTTGTATTTTTTTGAAATTTTTTTTTTTTTATTTTTTTATTTTTAATTTTGGTTTTTTATAGGTTTTATATTTTTATATTTTGTTTTTCTGATTATAAATATATACAAAGAATTATCTGAGATTTTGAAGACGGTCAAGTTCTTTAGGAGATAACACTGCGCAACAAGTGACGAGAACCATATAGTTGAATCGGACTTACTGGAGAGCTTTGGTGAAGAGGTCGGCCAGTTGGTAATCCGTCTTGACAAAATACAGTTCAATCGTACCCTTTTCCACGTGTTCCTTTATGAAATGGTAGCGGACAGCGATGTGTTTTGTTCTCGAGTGTTGGACCGGGTTGCAGGATATGGCTATGGCTGATTTCGAATCACAATAGATTGGAATCTTGTTGAAGTGAAAGCCATAGTCCGTTAACTGTGTCCGCATCCAAAGGACTTGGGCACAGCAAACGGATAGAGACACATATTCTGCTTCCGCGGTAGACAGCGCAGTACAGTCTTGTTTCTTTGAGGACCAGCTAACCAACTTTTCGCCTAAGAATTGAGCTCCACCGGAAGTACTCTTGAAGGTGTCTTTACATCCCGCATAGTCAGCATCTGAAAATCCGGTTAGTTCAAAACCAGAATCCTTCGTATACCAAAGACCCGTATTAACGGTTCCCCGGAGATAACGAAAGATCCTTTTAACCTCCTTGAGGTGCTTCTCGGTTGGCTTAGCCTGGTACCGAGCACATAAACAAGTAGCATGTACAATGTCCGGTCTACTAGACGTAAGATACATTAGGGCACCAATCATGCTACGATATTTTGTTGCATCGACTGGAGACCCATTTTGATCTAGGTCAAGCTTGTCTTTGATCTCCATTGGAGTACCAACGGGATCACAAGCTTCCATTCCATATTTTTTAAGGATTTCTAACACGTAGTTGGACTGGTTTATAAAGATGCCACGGGGGGATTGGTTAACTTGCAAACCAAGGAAAAACGTCATTTCCCCCATCATCGACATTTCGAAGCGGCTTTTCATGAGGTCAGAAAATAGTTGGGTATACCTAGGGTGTGTAGACCCAAAGATAATATCATCAACGTAGACCTGTACCACTAAGATGTCATCGTCGAAGCGTCTTATAAACAACGTTGGATCAATTGTGCCTTTGAAGAAGTGATTCTGTAGGAGAAACGTTGACAATTCATCGTACCATGCCCTTGGTGCTTGCTTTAACCCATATTTAATGCTTCTTTAACTTGTTAGGACATGGCTTGATGATCAGCAATCGATGAAACCTTCGGTTGGATCAGTAACGTCTTCCTTTAAGAGTTCATGCAAGAAAGCAGTTTTCACGTCCATTGAAACACAATGACAATTTTGTGCGAATATGCCAAAAATATCCTGATAGCGTCCTTTTAGCTACTGGAGCGAAGGATTCTTCAAATCTATTCCTTCCTCTTGCGTACTCTCAAACCAGCGAGTGACTTGTTCCGGATGGACTGTGTTCTCTTCATCATGCTTGTTTTTGAATAACCATTTCAAGTAAGAGGTTTTCTGGTATCCGGAAGGAGGTAAATAACACCATACATCAAGCCTTTGAATGAAGAAGCTCTGCTTGATTGATTCAATCCATGCAGGGTCGGTCATAGCCTCTTTGACATTCTTTGGTTCCACAGTGCTTACCGTTAATGCGTACATGCACATGTCACCATCGGATCGCAATTGATTCCTTGTCAAAACTGGTCGAGAGGGTTCTCCGATCACTTGTTCCAGAGGGTGATCCTTAGTCCATTGAAACTATGAGGGTCATGGTTGGTGTAAAACGTATGCATGTTCGATGGATCCCATTTTGTTTTGAGGATGAAGATGCATCATCACCTGTGGGAAGGAGTAGCTACAAAGGGGGCGGGGGGGAGGGGGGGGGGGATTGACAAACGTATTTTCATCGGAACATAGCATTTTGAAACATTGTCTGCAGTTGTTGCGGGTTGAGTGACCATGTGTTGGTTTTGTTCGAGCTCGTCAACATCATGTGAAGAATTTCGGACAATTGTAGCTTCGAGGGATGAATTGTTGGTGTCGGTGCAGTGTCTGCTATTGTTGTAGTTGCGTTGGAGTATGGAAGAGCTTGAGGTGCTTGAAGCATCAGGAGCAGTTCTTGGAGCAAAGACGGTTGCTAACACAATATTAGTCATCATACCTAGCTTCGAACTGTAAATCAATTCACCTTCAGTTATGATTTTTGAGTTGTTATGTTGACGGGAGCATAATTAGATCGGATGTCTGATAACTGATTTGTCCAGAAGTCATGCTTTAAAGCCCGGGTTTTGAACTGCGTTGTTCAAAAGCCATAGCTGAAAGTTCATTAAATGTCACATTCATTGTCTCCATTATTTTATTTGTCCTTCGGTTGTAAACTCTGTAAGAACATGAATTAGCAGAATAACCAATGAAAATCCAATTATCACCTTTTGCACCAAGCTTACCAAATCTTCACGGTTCATTCTTTGGATCACAGAGAGCCCGTAACATGTAGAAAGGAGATATACGGTTTTCTGCGTAATGAAGTGTATGGTGTTTGTTATATCGACAGGGGTGAATGATGGAGCGGTTTTGAGTGTAGCATGCAGTAGCAATCGCTTCAGCCTATAAGAATACGTGCATGAGAGATAATCAACTTGTTCTAGCAGCTCAACCAAGTTCGATTTCTTTCGTTCCACTACTCCTTTGTTGAGGTGTACATGGACAGAAGACGCTTGGTGAGAGATGCCAACACTATCAAAGTATTCTTTAAGCACTTGATTTTTGAATTCTGTGCCGTTGTCGGTTATTATGATGATGACAGGTGACTGAAGAAGGACAATAATTCGCTTCAGGAAGGTTTTAATCACTTCTGGTGCTTCATCTTTTGATCTGAGAAAATGTACCCAAGTGTAACGGGAGTAATCATCCACAATAACCCATACATATCGCTTACCATTTATGCTAGCAATTCTCTTGGCCACACAAATCCATTGAGTAGGTGTAACTTCTTTTTGTGCTTAGAATTTGGAACTGGTTTGGGTGGGTGTGATGCCCTTTTGCTTTTTCCTTGCTCACATGAGGGACAAAGGTGTTCTTTGTGATATTTGAATTTTGGAAGACCGGTGACAAGATTGTTTTTGGCAAGGTCATTGATGGTGTCAAAATTGAGGTGGGATAAACGTTGATGCCAAACATGACTTGGTAGACGTTGCTCGAGCAGGAGGCCAAAATTGGGGATGCGAGGGCCATTTCTTGGGATTGATGGTGTAAAGGTTTGTGGAACGGTTTCCTTTTAACAAATCAACGCTTCACAGATTTCGGCAAAACAAGGAGTTCCTTCTGAAAGCAAACTTCTAAATCTTGAATCCAAAACTGCCCATACTGGGATACTGATTGGGCCCCAAGCCCCAACGAAAATAAACCTGGGTGATTCAAAATATTTCCCATTGAAGATCAACGAACCAAAAGTGCAGCAACATGATTACATTTCCAAAGCGAACGGTTCCCAAAAAACTTACAGACGAAATTGATAAGAGCTTTAGGTTTCCGGTCATATGCTTGGAGCAATCCGGAGTCGACGCACACATAAACAATTTTCGGATAACCTGCCAAGAAAGAAAGTAGGATTTGGAAAACCGTTTGTGATTTTAGGTTTCCGAAGGGTTAGAAGTACAAGATTATCCACCATTTTGAGCAGTCAGATTGACTCTCAGATTCATCTGGATGCGATTATTTTTCCTTTAAGGTCAAAATGTTCTTCCTGTTGGTGACCACTAAGGCAAAATCTAGGTTTACTAGGCTTAGGAGAAGCAAGTCTTTCTTTGGACCTACATTCTTAGGCTTTATAACCTTTGGATTTTGTTTCTTTTGATTTTCGTGTTTGAAACATTTGCTTTTGTTTCTTGCCACGAGAAATTCATGTTCGGCTTCACATAATTTAGCTACATACATCATGATAGCAGTGAATAAACATGCTTACAATAGCACAAATAAACTTCAGATTTTATCATACCGATTATCAGGCTTAAGTGTTTAAATTCTCAGATGACATATGTTTCTTATTCTTAGACAAGCAGTATAAATTTCCATGGGTGTTCTTCTACTTCAACTTCTTTATTCTTGATGCAACTACTCTTAGACGCAGAGGGGACCCTATCATTCTATGTATTGCTCCTAGGCTGTGGCCTTCTGGTCCTTAGCTGTGTTGCTACTCTGTTTAAGGGGGGGGGGGGAAAAGATTATCCTTTTGAGTCAGAATTAACATCTTTTCTTAGTGACGACATGAGTTGTTGGAAACGGTGATGGAGTTGTCCTAACGCTTGCTCTAACTTTGTTAGGGGACATTACTTATATCCCTAGAAGTTGAAATGGATAATCCTAAAACATTCCTGGGCTATCACATTAACCTGTTTCACACTTTTTGATTTGTGGTGTGGGTTACCGAGTTTGAAGTGACTGTTTTGACAAATCATTGTCTCATCAACCTTTTGATTTGCAAACTTAGTATTCGTACTCGTAATCTTTGGTGGTGTCCACTTGGTCAGAAACTTTATCAAATAACTGGGCTCTTAGCTTAGCATTTTCATAGGGTTTTGAACTGCGTTGTTCAAAAGCCATGACAAAAAGCTCATCAAAAGTAACGTTCATCGTCTCCATGATTTTCTTTGTCTGACGATTATAGACTCTGCAAGCACAGGAATTTGTAGAATAACCAATGAAAAAGCCAATATCACCCTTTGCACTAAGCTTCCGAATGTCTCTACGATCATACTTGGGATAAAAGAGAGCTCCAAATACATGTAGAAAAGAGATATCTGGTTTTCTACCATTAATGAGCTCGTATGGTGTTTTGTTGAAACGGCGGTGAATGATCGAACGGTTTTAAGTGTAGCACGCAGTAGCAATCGCTTCAGCCCATAACAATAACGGAGCAAAAAAAAATTAGCATTGTCCTAGCAGCCTCAACTAATGTACGATTTCTTCATTCCACCACTCCATTTTTCTAAGGAGTTCTTACCAAAGAAGTTTGATGAGAGATGCCAACACTATCAAAGTATTCTTTAAGTACTTGATTTTTGAATTATGTGCCATTGTCGGCTCTTACAATAATGACAGGGATTGCAGGAGGACAGTGATTCTTTTCAGGAAAGTTATTATCACTTCTTGTGCTTCATCCTTGGATCTGAGAAAGTGAACCCAAGTGTAACGTGAGTAGTCGTCCACTATCACCAGAACATAACGTTTTCCATTGATGCTTGCGACTCTCATAGCACCATACAAATCCATATGGAGCAGGTGAAGTCTCTACTTTGAATTTGGAATAGGTTTTGGTGGATGAGATGCCCTTTTGCTTTTTCCTTGCTCACAGGAGGGACAAAGATGTTCTTTTGAATATTTGAACTTTGGGAGACCGGAGACGAGATCGTTTTTGGCAAGGTCATTTATGGTGTCAAAATTTAGGTAGGATAATCGTTGATGCCATAACCTAGACTTGGTAGACGTGGCACGAGCCATGAGGAAAATTCGTGATGCAAAGGCCATGTCATGGAGATTGATGGTGTAAAGGTTTGATGTTTGATTTCCTTTCAGCAAATAAACTCCTTTAAGATTTCTAATGAAACAAATGTTCCTTTTGAAGGCGACCTCCAAATCTGAATCACAAAACTGCCCAACCAAAAAGAGATTGTGCACCAAACCTTCAACGAAATAAACCCTGGTGATCAATATATTTCCCTATTGAAGATCACCATAACCCAGAATTGTAGCAACATGTCATTTCCAAAGAGAACGGTTCCTAATATTTTCCAATCCCTTTATTTTATTCTCAAGAAGAATTTGTTTATCAAGAAGCTCGTCTTCACGTTTTTTGAAATAACTCTTCAACTTTTTCCTTTCTTCTTGAAGGAATGATATAGTTGATTTTTCATTTGAAAGCTGTGTATTTAGATTTGTAATTTCCTCATTCAAAGTCGTTGTTTGTTTAGCAGAACCTAAATGGAGAGCATTTATCTTTTTAGTAAGACATTGTTCTTGATAAACAGACTTTTGATAACACCTTTCAAGTTTATTATACTTTTCCTGGCTGATTTCAAAACATTTTTCTTGATTTTTACATCTAGCAAGCTCAGTGGTCAATTCGGCATTTGTTACTTTCATGTTGCGATTGACCATATTAACTTTCTTAACCTCAACGGCTAAATTCTTATATAATGATTGATAATACGCATGAATTTCCTCAACAGTAGCAAAATGTTGTTCTACTATTCCCCCACTTTGTTCCACACTCGGAGCAGCAGTGATAACATCACTGTCATTCTGTTGAACTAAGTGTGACTCAGGAATGGGCTCGCGTAGTTCATAATACTGATCCTCTTGAGTAAACATATTGAATATATCATCATTATTGTAGCCATTGTCACAATGTACCTCAGCTGAGCCGTCCGAGTCATAGATTGGAGCTTTGTCAGTCTGAATACCGGATGTCGATGCTTGCTGCAGATTTGCCATCAAGATACAGTTTGCATTGACTTCCTCAATCTCATCTATATCAGCTGCAACAGACATTAAATCATACTCTTCAGCTTGGAGTTGGATCTTGGCTTCTTCCTTTTGAGCAATCAATAGCTGAGTTTGAAGATAAGCAGCATCTCTTCTCCTTGGTCTGACTGTGCAGTTCCTAGCATAATGACCCAATCCCCTACAGTTGTAGCACCTTATCTGATTGTCATTGTACCCATAACCAGTACCTTCAGCCCGTGCTGCATTAACATTTCCAGTACCATTCTGATTCCCATTAGGATGTGGAATCCTCATAAAAACAATAAGCCCATTCTGATTTCCAACATTCTGAACACCCGGATTCTGAACAACTTGATTCCCAACATTCTGTACTATATACTGTCCAAACTGATTCCCACCATTTCCTCTAACATTCTGAATATGTCTATCTTGCCCCATATTCATACCCGGTTGTGCAATCTGTCTGTTGCGACCAATAACTATCTCATAACTTAGCATTTGTCATAGATCGTATCACTAAGTGTCTTTCCATTCAAAGAGTCAGTTATAAGAGATTTGGCTAGCCGTGAACTTTATAGAGTCAAAAAGGTTCTTGTATGTCGTCTTAAGATGATCATTTTCTTTAGCATAATTCAAGACCTGAAACTCTAATTCCACGTTCTCTTTATCTAATTTATGAGACAAAGGATCAAGGGTATTTGAACCACACTCACACATTACTACTGCTGTTTGAACCTCTTGATACTCCCAACCGAGTTGCAAACCATCGATTTTGCGTTAGCATTCCATGGTAACTTAATCCTATGAAATTTTGTCATATTACATACTTTAACATTTATGAACCAATCATTCCAAATTTAGCATATTTATTTTCCTTTTTAATGATGTAGGTTTCAAATATTTCCTTCGTATGATCAAGCTCAGTTTGGAGATAAGAAGTATCTACAACAAAGTTATTTTGCACAATAGACATGATGTCTTGATGACACTTTCTCTCAAGAGACGTTCGATTTCACATTCTAAATTCTTGTGCTTAGTAAGAGATTCATCAGCCTCTTTTGCAAGAGATATGAAGTCTCAAACAAACTTAGCTGCTTCTTTCAAAAATTGTATTTTAAAATATTGCACTTTAGCGTCAACTTGGTTAACAATAGGGGCAATCTTATTTGTTAAAATCTTTTGAATCTCTTGATGGGCATAAGACGACTAATTGTGGATTTTGATGGTCATTTTTTGTTTTACAACATGTTGAAGAGTCATAATTGTGCTTTTTACCTCATTTAGAGACTTTCGTGCGACATTTGGAGAAACATCATCTAAAAGTTCTTCATTTGGTACTGAAATCAATTTAGAAACACTACCCGTTTTGGAAGCATTTGAAAAATACAACTCTTCCTGAGATTTGGCCGTTTGAGGAACAAAAACGACTGAAAGATGATTAATCTTTGCATAATTTGCAGGTTTTATTTCTCTATTTAATTGTTTCATTTTAGAACGACTCTCTTGAGCAAGTTGTAGTGTATCCTCCAAATCATACACAGCTGGAGGATCATGCTTTTCTAATAACACGTTGCCATTATACAAACTCTGTTGTTTCTGCTGAGCTTGCTTAAGATAAAAAGAATTTTGATACCCTAAAGACAAAGCCATTTTTTTGTTCAAGTGTTAAAACGAGACAGTCTAGGTGAAAGCATATGCATCATTTGAATCGATTGATCCATTTTGACCAAAATATTTTCCAATTCCTTTATTTTATTCTCAAGAAGAATTTGTTTATCAAGAAGCTCGTCTTCAAATTTTTTTAAATAACTCTTTAACTTTTTCCTTTCTTCTTGAAGGAAGGATATAGTTGATTTTTCTTTTGAAAGCTGTGTATTTAGATTTGTAATTTCCTCATTCAAAGTCGTTGTTTGTTTAGCAGAACCTAAATGGAGAGCATTTATCTTTTTAGTAAGACATTTTTCTTGATAAACAAACTTTTAATAACACCTTTCAAGTTTATTATACTTTGCCTGACTGATTTCAAAACATTTTTCTTGATTTTTACATCTAACAAGCTCAGTGGTTAATTCGGAATTTGTTACTTTCATGTTGCGATTGACCATATTGACTTTCTCAACCTCAACGACTAAATTATTATATAATGATTAAAAAAAAAACATAATACGCAAACGAATTTTCTTAGCAGTAGCCGAAAGTTGTTCTATTGTTCCCCCACTTTGTTCCACACTCGAACCAGCAGTGATAACATCACTGTCATTTTGTTAAACTAAGTGTGACTCAGGAATGGGCTCGAGTAGTTCATAATACTGTTCCTTTTGAGTAAACATATTGAATATATCATCATTATTGTAGCCATTGTCACGATGTACCTCAGCTGAGCCGTATGAGTCATAGACGGGAGCTTTGTCAGTCTAAGTATTAGATGTCGATTATTTCTACAGATTTGCCATCAAGACACAGTTGACATTGACTATCCGTCATCTCGATCTATATCAGTTGCGCAGACATTAAATCATACTCCTTCACTTAGAGATTGGAGCTTGCTATCATCCTGTATGAACAATCAACAGCTAGTCTGAAGATAAGCAACATCTCGTTCTCCTTAGTCTAGAATGGTGAAGTTCCGTACAAAAATGACCGCGAATCCTATTATATTATACACCTTAACAGATTGTCACTGTTCCCATTACCAGTACCGTCAGCCCGTGCTGCTACAACATTTCCAGTACCATTCTGATTCCCATTAGGATGTGGAATCCCCAGAACAACAATAAGCCCATTCTGATTTCTAACATTCTAAACACCCGGATTCTGAACAACCTAATTCCCAACATTTTGCATTGTATACTGTCTAAACTGATTCCCACCATTTCTTCCAACATATGGAATATGTCTATCTTGCCCCATATTCATACCCGATTGTGCAATCTGTATGTTTCTCAGGTTAGATGAAATTCTTTTATTGTTGTTGGTTGGTGTGGAAAGTTTGAATGCTTTAGCCATTAGAGCAAGTACCATGTTCATCACATTGTGGGATCAGAAATGTTATCAAGATGATCATTGGCGCTTGTTGTACATAGTTTTTTTGATTGAGTGATGTTAGGGTTATAGTTGTTGTTGGGAAGTGATTGTTGCATGTAAGAACTTAGTGATGGTTGATCTGAGTGAATCACTGGATAGTTGTAAGAATTCTGAGAGTGTGCCATTAATGCCAATGGATTGCCAGTTTTTGCAAGACGTTTAGCTCTTAGTTCATTCACCTCCTCCTGATTCATCTTTAAAAAATCATACAAATGAGTATAATCCACATCATTAAACTTAGTTTGATAAACAATGGTGATGTGTCATTCATTCAGGTGAAGATTGTTAAGAAACTGAGATGCTGCTATCTTTCGGGGAAGTGTTTGTTTCTTTTAAATTCGTTCATTAGCTTTGAGAAACGATGATAGTAGGATTCAATCGATTCTCATCTATAGAAGTGAACCTTTCCTATTCATTGAATAGCTTAGCCTTTTTTTCCTGAGCTCTAATATCTGAACCTTTCATCATTTGCTAAACACGCAACTAGATTTCCTGAGTAGTTTCACAACTATCTACAGCCGTGTAGATGTCTTCAGGTAGACCCAAGAGGATGGTTTGAATAGCTTGATCATCAGCTTCCATCTGTTTAATATTAGCTTCTGTGAGTTTATCAATAGTAACGTTTGCTAGACAGGAACTTCATGATCTGGGCACCTGGTTCAGGAATCATTCTTCTTACAAAAGGACCTTTCATGATCGAATTATAGATTAGCTTTTCATTAGATTTACTCTTTGCATATCGGAGAAGACGAGACGAACATGGGACATAGTTGTCTTTGTTGATCATAGGAGGACGGTTTTCAAAACCAGCTGCCTAAATGTCTTGTTGAGATCACAGTCACAAAAATTGTGTGAAATGATAAGTTATGATTGTTACAGAGATTAGTGATTATGATTTGCTTGATAAGAGAGAAAATGATTAAGTCCTTGGGATTGCACGGGATTTCACAAGGCTATGACTAAAACCAGAAAAGACTAAGCTTCTTCGGGATTTTACAAAGTCAAGAGGAAACCGTGAATTGATGATTGTTTGTTGTTATTTATTATTGTTGTTTGAATTAAGTGTTTGTTAAGTCCAGGTATAAGTTGCTGTCCTTGAATGTGAAAGGTCCAAGTTTGTTTGTCATGGAGGTTTGTTAAAGAATAAAGTCTCCACGTCTTTTACCATACCTCTACCAAGAAAGTATAGCAAACCTCTGCCAAGAATTTATACAAACCTTCTGCAAGAACCATTAACCAACCGCCACAAAGTGTAAGAGACCAAACCGCTATCAAATGATCAAAATTCCACCAAGAAAACGAGCAAACCGCTACGAAGAAATAATTGTCAAACCGCTACAGAAATGGCAAACCGCTATGAACTAGCAAACCGCTATGACATTAGCAAACTGCTACGACATTGGCAAACCACTACCAAAATATAACTTTCTAAACCGCTATAAAAAACAAACTGCTATGTAGGAAAACTTGTCAAACCGCTGGCAGATTCATATAAAACCACTAGGAATAAAAAATTGCCAAACCGCTACGAACAAAAGATGCCAAACTGCTATGAAGGAAAAAATTAGGCAGGGTAACATTTGAGAAGACCAAGATATGTTAAACCGCTACTTGTAACTATCCTAAACTGCTACCTAATCTTGAGTAGCAAACCGATGCCGAATTAGTCTAAACTGCTGGCTTTCTAGAAAACCAAACCGCTACCACCTGTAATATCAAACCGCTGAGGTTCAACTCTGGTAAACCGCTACACAAAAACATTACCAAACCTCTACTTATAGGTGTTGGGAATTAATTGATTCTCTCATTAATATATTTATTAGTTTCCATGTAAAACCTTAACCCCTTATACTATAAAAGGAGGTCTAGGCGTGTAGGTTTAGGTGTGCAAAGTGTGCCAAAAAGTATGTGTGCAACAAAGGTGTAAAACGTGTTGTAGTGTTGGAGTGTGTGGGTTACACTTCCCATAAGATATAGAAGTACATGTGGTGTAGCCCCAAGGATTTTTGATTCCCGATGATGTAACCGTCTACCATTGATCAGGTAAATTGGGCCTTGTAGGAGTCATTATCTTAGGTGATGATGATGAAAAACCTTGTATTAATAACAATGATTTAACATTTAAATATTCCGCCTTTGTTATTAATTCATTCTAGATCATGTTCTAAACAAACAAGAGCTTAAACGATATTCACAATTGGTATCAGAGCCATGTGGCTCTCGATCTAGGATCTATAAGGTTTTAAAGAAACCCTAAAAACCTTAATTTTCAATAAATCATGTAGTGAAAGTTTTATGAGGCGTTTGAAGCTCCAGTTCAAAAAAGATGCTATAATTGTCCTCACTTACCCCTGTTTGGGTATGCACTACGATGGTAATCTTTGTTACATTTAATTTGGGTTTCTTTTAAATACTTTATACTCTAATATGATTTTTTTGTTTTTTTTTTTTTCAAACCCTAGACAATTATGGTTTGTATTTTTTTTTTATTCTTATCTAATATGGTGTATACACGGCTTGGTATGAATTCATTCAAACTTTTTTAGGGTTTTCTTGATAAGCCGTGATTGTATAAAGTTGGGGTTTGCACTAATGGTATCTATGGTGGTCATGATTTAGAAGAGAAGGATGTTAATGTTATTGTTGATCATCATCATACTTAAATCAGAAGACATGGAAACTTTTAAGGTAAGAATCTAGATCAGCTGGTATACAATTAGTAGTAGGATGGCTACTACTACTAGGGTTAGCAATTACTACTGTTAGATTTGTATACAAGGTTAATGCTGTTAAAGAAGATTAATGCTGCTTGGATATAGTTTCTGCTGTTTGTTTAAATTAGTGTTGCTTGACTCAGTTAATGCTGCTAGGGATCAAGTACATATTAATGCTGCTAGTGTATATGGTTAATATTACCAAGGATGGTTAATGCTGCTAATGTACTTTGTGCTGCCTAGTATGGAAGAACAGTAGTGAAGGTCAAGGATTTAAATATTCTAAGGTATAAATGCTTTTACTACTGTTATTATTGTTGGTTGAATACGTCTACAGTTAAACAGCAGTTCCTACTACTTTGGTAAAAGCCAGTTAGTTACTACTGCTTGGCTTAAAAAGTTACTACTCGCTTCATGATATTAGATACTGCTATTGACTTTAAGCATTAATAAGCTCCGTTTAATAAAGTTAAATACTGCTTCCTATGTTATTACTGTTTTTGGTTAAACGAAGTCTAAGTACTGCTAGAAGCAATTACAAACTGCAGCCTAGTCGATAAAAGAGTTAGCTACTGCTAGCTTTTGACAGATATCGATAACACACACATAAGATTTTTGATTTTGGTTCTTAACTGAATTAAAGGCTCGTATTCATTGATTAATTGATTACGAAGACGATTGTTTATTGCTTATTTGAAGATGAAGTGGAATTTTTAGATGAGTGTTCTTATCATATCTTTTAGGCTTGGATATAACTTGTTCGTGCTTTCATTGGTTATTGATAAAACTTGATTAATCTAGTTATACCTGATGTAAGGAGGTACGTTGTAGTACTCACAGTATGTTCCTATCACTATAGGAGGTTACGTTATAGTGCTTAGTGTCTCTAGAAATAAGTATTCTATAAGAGATCGAGTCTACTCTCGGAGAAAAGTGTGAGCTTCATTATCATATTTTAAGTGCAAGAATAAGATACAAGGTTGGGAGATCTACAGTCAGCAATCAATAGGTTATACTTAGTTTGATTCAACAGTATCTTACAAGAGGCCCGACAAAATTGAAGATTCAAGAAATGGTTAACATATGGGTTTCAGGGGAAGCTTAATGTTAAAATGTTTAACCATTTACATGCCACATCAAAGTTGCTTATTTTTGTCCCCTACTTGATTATAACAAAAAGGGGATGAAGATTCAATGATGATTTGCAACTTAGATTAAGGGGAAGTTTCATTCGTATATTAACTTCAGGGGAAGTTCATGCTATTTGGTTTTATCATTAATGAGTTTGGATTTTATCCAGAACTGTAACACCCCCAAAATGGTCGCAGCAGAACAAGGGATCTGGGCAGTTACGTATCAAGATCAACATCACAAGATAACATAAAGAAGACACAAAGTCGTTTAAACTGATACTTGGATTAAATAAAAGATATATTACAAAAGCTATAGCTTAATCTTGTTTCTTTGTTTCATATTACAAAAGACAACATAGATTTCCAAAAACATGATACACATAAGTCTTTAACCGTACAATCCAAAACATAATCCAATGCGTCCTTGGCATCTCGTGCCTAATGACCTCCTGAAAACATTGCTTCAAACGTCAACAAAATTGTTGGCGAATTCATAGTTTTTAGTGTATTTACAATTATGCAGGACCGCAAGACTTCCCGTGATGTCTACACACAATGCAAACAATCAAAAAACCCGATTACATTTACACTAAGCTCATGACAACGAAGCTGAAGTCTTGTTCGCAAAATAATTGCTACTCAGCCCTAAAATGATGTTCTAACCCTAAACATCCCTAATACGACATGCTATAACGTTCTTTCCCGTGCTAGCTAGTCAACCGAACGGGGAGGTCGTTTCCAAATAGATCTATTAATAACACTCGCGCTCACATAATGTAATTCCCAACACATCTTAGCAATTAGTGACCGTTCATGATAATGGGCTTAACTTGTGTTAACGCTACTTAGGCAAACATGTAATCAATGCAAAATATCCACTTGCGTCCAATTTGTAAAACAAAGCTTGTTTCCACCCCAAATAATAGTAAATCAGTAAAACTGTAAAAAATAGGGGTCTATGAACCACCTCGTAGTGATTTACCGATAATATTTATATCAAGTGTGGGAATGCTTCACGATTATTCCCGAATGCAACCTAATTAAATATAGGTCGTATAAGTACCGAGTACTTATATTAATAACATTGAATATAATCTTATAGTTGTTACATCGTACTATCGTTCGGGCTATCATAATTAAAGAGGTCATGACATGACGTACGAGGAGTTAGGACACTTTAAATCGTAAATCTAACAACTCGTCGATACGCCATCCGAAGAGGCCTCATTATGAAACTCCCTAGTATTATAGCACTTTGATAACCACGAGAAATATTCATAATAGCAAAATCACCGACTAAATCGTTTTTGTAAAATAAAATTTACAAATGAAAACGAATATAAATAAACTTTTTCGTAAAAATGACCTAATATTGGTCGTTAAGAAGCCCGTTGCTCGTTCTTACTCCACGTCCATCGTAGTATAGACGAGTGATCAACATATTATATTTTCAAGTTTTTATTTCAGGCGATGAATAGGTTTTTTTACTATTCTCAACAGCTATATACTCGATATTATTACTATTAATATACGAAAAACCCAGTTTTTAGTCGATCTTATCGTTTTAGCTCCGTTTTAGCATTCTTTCGAGGCAGTTCTCGTAATTGAAAGTTTTATCATATTATGGATGTTTATAAAGTATAAGTTTCTGTGGTGAATAGTACTTTTTATAAAAATTGTTTTATAAAAGTATTAACTATCTTAAACTTGTAAATGGCGTATCTTCTTCGTTATTAATCGGTTTTTCGAGTTCTTTTGACCCATCGATCCTTGTTACATGTATATATTATAAAATCATAAAACATATATGTAAATTTATAATTACAAAACACCCTAAGATATTTATTGTCTAAAATGTGTATTTTAAACTTGTTTATGTATTAATTAGTTTAGTAGTTTACTTAAAAAAAACTAATAACCATATTTTACATATGTGGTACTTATAATAAAGTCCAATATCATCCCTAGTCCTTGTAAATTCATTGCAACAAGTTCAACCCTTTTACTTTCATTATTTTCATATGTGAAGATTAAGAAAACTTATAAAACCCTAATTTAACCTAAACATGTTTATACTTAATCCAATAGGTTTAAAATACATCTATATTTTACTTTCCATTGATTATAGACCATATCACAAGAAAATAAGTGTATAAATTGATAAACTCAAATAAAAACTCATTTTACATATTTGAAAGTCATTAGTGGTGATTTAGCCGTAAATAACATATAACACATAAAATCATAAGAAAAAAAAAAGTAAAAAGAATTAGAAAACCTAGAAAATGATGTAAGAGATGAGAACAATAAGTTCTAAACCCTGTTTAAGATCAAAACCAAAGCTTCAAGCTTATAACCCTAGATAGGTATCCAAACCCTAAATCTTTACTTTTTCTTCTTAATACTTGCAAATGGTGATCCAAGGCTTGAATATGACTTAATACATCTTAGGATTGATGTATAAAGAGATGTATGGATTGTAGAAAAATTTCGTATGGTTTGCTTAAGTGAGCTTAATGAGCCGTGGGTTTGGGTAAAGAAGGAAGAAAATAATATTTGTTAAGTATAAAAGAGTATGTAAAATTTTACTCCTTGCATGCATGCCTATTATAGTAAAAAAACTTTCTAACTTAACCATGGTTACTTTCTAACCCTAGTTAAGTTAACATGACAAGTTGATAAAAGGTGTAAGATTACTTTTACTAAATATCTAGATATTATTTACAACTTGTAAACTTTGAAAAGTCTTGGTCCCATCTTGTAAATTTCTATGTGATGTTATATTTATTATTTTGAGTATTGGGTGTAATCGTGGGTATTCGTTTAGGCGTAGTTAGGTTTTGGAACTTCCGGGTATGCCTAAACGTATTTTATTACGAAACGTAAGCATTTTACGTAGCCGATAAAAATAAGATGAACAAAGTTATTAATTATCCTCATAATAATCATATAATAATCATATAACACTTGCTTGATGTAAACATTTAATCGTTTAATGCCCGTTTACATTGTATGATCATTTTCAGTTTACGCGATTTAACTTAACGTTTACGGTTTAAGAGTAAATGCGTAAAACCCTAAAAATAAATTATGAATTACATAATGTCATACAATGACCTAAAATACGAGGTGTTATAGTCTCCCCCCGTTAGCTGAGCCTTGTCCTCAAGGCTTAAGACGCAGCACTTGATGACGGCCCGGTCTTTGAGAACAAATGTGGGTATTTCTTCTGGAATTGATCTTCGCGTTCCCATGTAAACTCTGGACCTCTCTTGGAGTTCCATCGAACCTTGACTAATGGGATACGGCTTCGCTTCAACCGTTTAACTTCACGATCTGTGATCTCTATCGGTTCCTCGACAAACTGAAGCTTGTCATCAAAATGAAGTCCATCCAACGGAACGGCTAAGGGTTCGTCGGCATGACACTTCTTTAAGTTGGACACGTGAAATGTATTATGAACTCTGCTCAGCTCCTCAGGAAGCTCGAGCTTGTATGCAACGTCTCCAACCCTTTTTATTACCTTGAAAGGTCCAACAAACCTGGGATTTAATTTCCCTCGTTTGCCAAAACGTACAACCCCTTTCCAAGGCGAAACCTTGAGCATCACTTTATCTCCAACCTCAAACTCCATCGGCTTACGCTTCAAATCAGCGTAGCTCTTTTGCCTATCACGAGCGGCTTGCATCCTTTGTTTAACTTGAATGATCTTCTCTGTCGTCTCTTGAACGATCTCTGGGCCGGTGAGTTGAACTTCTCCAACCTCAGCCCAACAAACAGGCGAACGACATTTTCTACCGTAAAGTGCCTCAAAGGGTGCAGCCTTAATGCTAGCATGATAACTGTTATTGTATGAAAACTCGACTAATGGCAAATGTTTAACCCAACCATTTCCAAAGTCGATTACACAAGCACGAAGCATATCTTCGAGAGTTTGAATGGTTCTCTCGCTTTGGTTTTTGGGGGGGGTTTATTTTTTTTTTTTCCCCGTGGGTTTTTTTTTTTCCATGGGGTTTTTTTGCGGATGATATGCCGTACTCATATCTAAACTTGTACCCAAAGCTTTCTGAAGTGACCTCCAAAAATTTGATGCGAACCTAGGGTCACGATCACAAATAATCGAGACCGGTATTCCATGCCTTGTTACTACTTCCTTTAGGTACATTCTCGCTAGTTTCTCCAGAGGGTCAGTTTCTTTCATGGGTATAAAGATTGCGGACTTTGTAAGACGGTCAACGATTACCCAAATGGTGTCATACCCTTGTGATGACTTAGGAAGCTTTGTGACAAAATCCATCGTGATATTGTCCCACTTCCATTGAGGTATTTCGGGTTGTACCAACAAACCCGATTGTCTTTGATGTTTAGCCTTGACCTTAGCACAGGTCAAGCACTTGCTAACATAGGTGGCGATATCAACTTTCATATTAGGCCACCAATATAGCTTCTTTACGTCTTGATACATTTTCTCAGAACCTGGATGGATAGAATACTTCGATTTGTGGGACTCGTGCATGATCACAGTCCGCAAATCGCCATAACAAGGTAACCAACTCCTGCCATTGAGGCATAGGGTTCCATCCGTACGAGGTTCCAACTTTTCCATTCTAATTGCCTCTGGATATTTAGCATTTTCAATCAGCATACCTCCAACATCCTCATTCTTGATGTTCTCTGGTTTGCGTGCTTCAGTCTGAGCATTTAAGATTTGTTTAGGAAGATCTAAGCTAATAGTCATGACTAAAGCTTAAACTCTTAACGGTGGTTCCCGTTCTTTCCTGCTCAAAGCATTAGCAACGACATTTGCCTTCCCTGGGTGATAACGAATATCGCAATCGTAATCACTAAGCAAATCTAACCATCGGCGTTGTCTCATGTTTAATTTCTTCTGATTAAGAATATGTTGTAAACTCTTATGATCAGTGAACACCGTATACTTGGTACCATACAGATAGTGCCTCCAAATCTTCAGAGTGAACACTACTGCTCCAAGTTCTAGATCATGAGTAGTATAGTTTTTCTCATGGATCTTCAACTGGCGTGATGCATAAGAAATCACCTTTTCCCTTTGCATCAACACAGCGCCCAAACCCTTCTTCGAAGCATCACAGTATACGATAAAATCTTCACTTCCTTCGGGTAAAGCCAGAATTGGTGCACTACACAACTTCTACTTTAATAACTGGAACGCTGCTTCTTGTTTGTCACCCCACTCAAACTTGACCTTCTTTTGAGTGAGCTTGGTCATTGGTTTGGAAATCTTTGAAAACCCTTCAATGAATCGTCGATAATACCCAGCAAGACCTAAAAATTAACGAATCTCCGTTGGTGTCTTAGGAGATGCCCAATCTTTAATGGATTCGATCTTGGCTGGATCCACATGAATGCCTTTATTATCAATCACGTGACCGAGGAACTGTACCTTGGGAATCCAAAATTCACATTTGGAAAATTTTGCATACAACTCCTCTTTCTTCAACAACTCTAATATTATCTTCAGATGCTCTTCATGCTCTTGCTTGTTCTTGGAATAGATCAAAATATCGTCAATAAAGACAATTACAAATTTGTCCAGATAAGGTTTGCACACTCGGTTCATGAGGTCCATAAACACAGCAGGTGCGTTGGTCAAACCAAACGGCATAACTTGGAATTCATAATGTCCATATCGAGTTCTGAAGGCAGTCTTCGAGATGTCTTCTTCTCGAACCCTCAATTGGTGATAACCTGACCTTAGGTCGATCTTCGAGTAGACACTCGACCCTTGAAGTTGATCGAATAAGTCATCAATTCTTGGTAGCGGATAACGGTTCTTCACCGTTAGTTTGTTTAGTTCCCGATAATCTATGCACATCCGTAACGATCCATCTTTCTTCTTGACGAATAGAACTGGAGCTCCCCATGGTGACGAACTAGGTCTTATAAAGCCTTTGTCGGAAAGCTCTTGTAGTTGATCCGCCAATTCTTTCATTTCTGATGGGGCCAATCGATAAGGTGCCCGTGCTACAGGTGCAGCACCAGGTACTAGATCGATGTGAAATTCCACTTGTCTGGTATGTGGAAGACCTGGCAAGTCCTCGGGAAATACTTCGGGAAAATTTTTGACGATCGGTACATCTTGCAGTTGCTTCTTCTTTGACTTGTCTCCAGTCTCCTTGATGGTAATATGTGCCAAAAAGACGTGACATCCTTGTAGCAGATACTTCTGGGCCTTGGTGCACGAGATGATGTTTAATCGAGTCCCGCGTTTATTTCTACTTCCGTCTCCATGAAAAATTAAGATTTCGCTCCCAAAGGGAATACGAACGATACGAAAACGTGGTCAGGTACGCACAAATCGATGCTTAGATATATTCCACATTGTCACTGAGTGATGGTGGCTAGACATGAAAGTCCTAACAGAGACAACTAGCATCTTAGTATACAAATCATATATAGACCGTATTGCAGCAAAAGTGGTCACGCACAATTGCTATCCTCTCTTACAGCCAATATGTCTCAATACTACTCTTGGATGGCAACATACTCATGCAGGCCAACAAAAGCGAACAGTAGACATCCTAGTAGCAGAATATTCTAAGTACACTAGGGTCTTAGTGTGCAACGAGCATGATGTTCTCAAAGATGCGGCAGTCCAGACAGCGATTATTTAGCGTTCTACTGGTCGTGTCGTCCTATGAAAAGAATAAGATTTCGCTTCCAAGTATATAATGTCTCGAATCGATATGCTCTACTTACCACAGTCAGATAAACCGGACACACAGTATTTGTTCGTAACAAGCGCCTATACCGATACCATGCCAATTATGACGTCATAAGTACCCCATTTCTACAGGCATTAGGACCCGGGCCTACTCTCTTTTTGCAAAATCATTTTTTTTATTTTCTTTTTGCAAAAAGCTGAACAACATGAAAATAAGCAATTTTAATAAAAGGGACTAAATTTGAAACTTAAAAATAAGCTCAGAAAAAGCAAATGAAATTGGCAGATTGCTTAAAAGCTTATATGACTTAAGGCTTAAACTGTTTGGAATTTTAAGTACTCAATAAGCACTAAGAATCCTAATAAGCTAAAAATAGGACTTAACCTAGACCTAATAAGCACCACTGACTCAAAATAAGCAAACAAATTAAGCAGAGAAACACTAAAAAGAGAAATAAACGGCAGACTTCAAAAAGGATTTAAAGGACTCTTGACAAACATTTAAGCTAAGATTAAGGCATAATGAGCTAAAGAAATAAGCTGAAAAGATAAAAAAAATAAAGTACTATATACTAATGACACAAATAAGCAGAAATTAAGCAAAAAGGAAAAGAAATAAGCTAGATTAGGGCAGCTAAAAATGACACAACTAACTGTTGTTTTTGGCTTTTTGAAATGAATTGACAAAATTAAAACTTACTTTTAAGACTTAATAAGCTAAGAGAAGACAAATAAGCTAAAACCAGATACAATGCTATGACTAATAAAAATAAGCTAACCAATAAAGCAAGAAAAGAGGACTGACAAAGGATAAACTCAAAGCTTGAATTTGGCTTATTAAAAATAATGACTACTCTAAGACTAATTTTAAGACTCCCAAACTACTTATGACACTCTAAAAACTAAAAAAAGATTGACTCTAGACCACAATAAGCTCAATGCAATAAAAGTTAATAAAAAACAAGCTAAAAATAAAGCCTTATTTGACCTGCATATTTGGCTGTTTTGCTAAAACCAAATACCACCCTTCTTAACTGTTTCATCTATACTACTCAAAATGACTTGTCAAAAATAAATAACACAGATTGTAATTGATGCATTAGAAACTCTTTTGGACATAAAAACTTCAACTAAAACAAGCTTTTCAAAAAATTGATAATTGAGCTTTTTTAAGAAAACTTTAAATCTATAACTTGAACATTTGCAAACACAGGCTTAAATCCTTAACGAAAACTACTCTAAGCTTATTAAAGCTGACTTATAGACCTAATTAGAGCTTTTAGAAGCTGGCTTAAAAACCAAAATTGTCACAAGCAGTCTTAACTTAAGTTAAGACTGCTTATGCCAAACACCCCTTTAAATTCTGAAATTGCATTTTTAAACTAAGAAAGGCTGGATTAAGCTTAGATATATAAGAACATATATAGAGTAAGGCTAATAAAGGACAAATAAGCATCTATTTCACAGAGATAAGCACTTAATGATAAGCTAAACTATTAAAATTTGAACTAGACTAATTTAAGCTATAAACTAAGCACTTTTAGCTAAATTTAGATAAGATAAGCAAAGATAAGCAAAGCATGAGCAACAATAAGCAGTTT
>BQNB010042060.1:0-46373 GCA_026074375.1 Tanacetum coccineum | reverse complement strand
TTATATTACAGGTTATTCCTTTTGACAAGTCTTGAACATCTTTATTTGGTTAGTAAGAATGCAACAAGATGCTATAATACGTAATACGTAATACTCGTAATTCGATTTGTTCATGCTCATAAGCGAATGTCGTATGTCAATTTATCTACCATGTCGCCCCAAATATGTCTAGTGCAAATAGGTAACAAATGTGTGTGGTTAGGCATGAGGTATGCGAGTTGCAAAATGACAGGTCATAAGTTCAAATCTAGGCACAACAAGTCGACAATATATTATGGCTTTATGCTGCATTGAACAACATCTTTTTGTCTATATATGAAAATTTATCTGTGTTTAATTCATATGAGTATACTCAGGTGAGTGGGAAGCAAATTGCAAAGTGAACTAGAGGTCATTAGTTCGAATCTAGACATGACACGTGCTACTTGTTTTGCATTAGTAAATATGAGAAATTTGATATCATCATCGCAAGCCTAAAGGGGGCTAAAAATACCTTTTAAGTTGCAAACTAATATGAATTAAAAAAAAATATTGCTATTGGTATTCTCTCGAAGACCCCTATGCTCTCATTTTACCCGATTTATTGAAAAGATAAGATAGCTTTTTGATTTTTTGTTTTGTATATTTTAACTTTTACTATTTAACTTGTTAAACTTTATTATTCTTAAAGGTGCAATGTGTCTTCATAAGTTTTATAGAGCACACAACCTTAACTTTATTATTCTTAAAGGTGCAATGTGTCCCCATAAGTTTTATAGAGCACACACGACCTTAACTTGTATCATATAACACCACGATAATTAAAACATTTTTACTAGCGGTAAGTTTTATAGGTCAACCACTTTAGCATGTAGTCCCAATTTTTTTTCCTTTTAAAACAAGCACTATTATATTATAACTATGAGGTGAATTATTTTGCATACTAGTTTCTCTCTACATATCAAGGAACAAATCTTGACCATCCATTTCATTAGATTAAAAAGACATGATTTAAGATTAAAAAAAACATGGAGGGACCAAAAGTGTAAATTTACTAAAACTCACACTACCACTCCCTCATTATTTGTAATGTTGGCAAATCTTGCCCAAATTGCAATTAATTGATTTTTTTGACATTTTGTACGTATTTTTACGTTTCTTTACGTTTTTTTACGTTTTTATACGTTTGCGTCTGTTATTTTACGTTTCCGGCCTTTTTTTACGTTTTCGTCAGTTTTTTTACGTTTCCTCCGTTATTTTACGTTTTCATCAGTTTTTTACGTTTTCGTCCATTTTTTTAACGTTTTCGTCAGTTATTTCACGTTTTCGTCTGTTTTTTTACGTTTTTGTCTTTTTTTACGTTTTCGTCTGTTTTTTAACGTTTTCGTCCGTTTTTTACGTTTTCGTCAGTTATTTTACGTTTCGTCTGTTTTTTTACGTTTTCGTTCGTTTTTTACGTTTTCGTCAGTTATTTTACGTTTTCGTCTGTTTTTTTACGTTTTCGTCTGTTTTTTTACGTTTCATCCGTTATTTTACGTCTTCGCCAGTTTTTTTACGTTTTCGTCCGTTTTTTAACGTTTTCGTCAGTTATTTCACGTTTTCGTCTTTTTTTTACGTTTCATCCGTTTTTTTACGTTTTTGTCAGTTTTTTACGTTTTTGTCAGTTTTTTTACGTTTCGTCCGTTTTTTTACGTTTTCGTCAGTTTTTTACGTTTTCACCGGGTTCTTTTACGTTTTCGTCAGTTATTTTACGTTTTCGTCTGTTTTTTTACGTTTTCGTCTGTTTTTTTTTTTACTTTCATCCCGTTATTTTTAACGTCTTCGCCAGTTTTTATATACGACTTCTTTCGTTCCTTTTTTTTAACGTTTTTTGTCAGTTATTTCACTGTTTTCCTCCGTCCTTGTTTTAAACGTTTCATCCTATTTTAACCTTTTTGTCATTCTTTTACCTGTCCTTCCGATTTTTTTTAACGTTTCGTTAGTTTTTTTTAACTTGTCCATCATTTTTTTACGTGTTCGTCAATTTTTTTACATTTTCGTCTGTTTTTTTATGTTTTCGTCTGTTATTTTTTACGTTTTAGAGAGGTCTGTTTTTTTATACGTTTTTGCCCTTTTTTTACTTTTCGTTTGTTTTTTAACGTTACCCGTCCAAATTTTTACGTATTGTCCGTTTTTTAAACGTTCTGTATATTTAACGTTTGTCTGTTTTTTACTTTTCGTCCGTTTTTTTCCGTTTCCATCCGTTTTTAAACGTTTTCCCGTCAGTAATTTTAAAGTTTCGTACGTTTTTTCATTCTTCATCTTTGTTTTACTTTCCTCCGTTATTACCTTTTTGTCTTTTTTTTACTGTTTTTTGACATTTACTTACGTTTTCCGCGTGTTTTTTACGATTTCATACTTTTTTTCCCGTCCGAATTTTGCAACTTTTCGTGCCGTTTTTCCCGCACCGTTTTCTTACGTTTTTCGCACGCTTCGTTCGCATTAAGCGCTTTTTCGTAGGCTTTCCCTCCCCTATCCTTCCCCAAGCGTTTCCATCATCTTATCGCGCGTTTTCGCCAGCTCAACTGCAGCGTTTTCGCCACTCTCGGCGTTTTTCCGCCAGCTTCTCTGCGCGCGTTTTATGACAGCTCTCCCGGCAGCGTTTTCGCCAGCTCTCGCGCGTCTTTGTCAGCTCTCACACCGTTTTGTCACTTTCCGCGGCCGTCCTCGTACAGCTTTCGCACGCTATCAATCCCCCGTTTTCTTCGTACGCTTTCGCCCTGATTTTCCTAACTCTTTCTCCCTTTCCCCGCCACGCGTTTCGTCTACTTTCGCATGCGTTTTCTACGATATTCTTATGTTTTAGTCTATTTTTTGTACGTTATCGTCTGTTCTCAAGCAACGTTTTCACAGTAACGATTGTAAATTCGTTTTCGCCACGTTTTCTTTTGTTTCCGCACGTATCGTCCGTTTTCCATCATAGTCTGTTTTTTCATATTTTTTTTTCGTCCTTTTCAGTTGTTTTTCAGACGTAACTATCCGTTTTTAATATGTTTTTCAGTCTGTTTCCTACGTTTTCCGTCGGTTTTTTTGTTCGTTTTTTTTTGTTTGCACATTTTTGTCTATTTTCGTCCGTTTTCGCACGTTTTTATTCGTTTTCAGATGGTTTCTTCCGTTTCATACGTTATCTATCACTGATATTATGCTGTAACATTCCATATTTTCATGTCATTTATGACGTCATCTATTTTACTAATTATTTTTTTTCTCGTACGCGTTTACTTTTAATTCTTATTATATAGTAAAATCGCGTAAACTAAAAAAATCAAAAATTAAATTAAACGGACACCAAACGAATTAAAGTTTTCGTCAAGCAAGCAATATATTATTTTTACGAAAGTAATAATCAACTTTTTATATTTTGTTTTTATTGGTAACGTAAAATAATTACGTTTCGTAATTAAATACATTTAGGCATACCCGAAACCACCATAATTAATATACGCTTCAACAAATACCCACTATTATACCCAATACCCAAAAGTTTTATAAACTCTTGCTAAATTCTTATATCAAACGCACCAATAAAGATCTAGGGGACATGAAGATCACAACTTTTACCAACTAAATTTTGTACAACTTCAACTTATTAATACTTATGTAAAAGACTAGAAACACATTCCTTAAAACCATGAGATGTTCTCTTCTTTTTCCAACAAAGACTATAAGACTTCCTTGTTTTGTTCATCTTGTCTTTGACTAGTCATTAGGATATATAAGGCTTTAGCTAGCATATTACACACACACTTCTCACTTTCAATGTGTAAAACACATAAACTCTTCCTCCCTCCTCCTCCTTTAGTTCACGGCAACACCAAGAACAACATACAAATCTATACAAAATTTTATTTAACACATTTACATACATTTTTACAACATATCTAAGATGTCCTTAGGTGTTTAGAAGGGTTGGTTTAAGGTTTACAAGGGTTAATCAAGTATGAAACAAGATTAGGGTTTAGGGTTTCTTTGATTGTGCAAGCTTTGGTTTATAATCTAAACAAGGGTTTAGAACATATTTCTCATCATCATACATCACCATAAGGTTATCTAAAACCCTTTATGTCTTTACATTTATCATTTTATGTGTATATAAGTTCTATGTAGTGAAATCACCATTAGGTTACTTTTAAACATGTAAAACATATTTTTGCTTGTGATTATAATTTTGTACACTTATTCATGTGTTATGTGGTTGAATATATCATGGACTAATGGACATAATAATATGTAAGACATATGTTAATAAGGGTTGTAATGGACTTGTAACAAAGTGGTTAAGCTAAAAAGTTATAAAAACGACTTTTAAACACATTTTGAGAAAAACCCATTTAGGGGCTGTTTGAATTCGAAAATTTACACCTCTATTTTATGATTTTATAGATGGTACCAGAGCCAAGGTTATAGGGAACTGGTTCATTTTCAAAACCTAGTCTATGACCACAAAGTTTAAAGGTTTTCTTTTCTTTCATTATTAAATACAGAATCCTTCATCGCTATCCGATATCCACGCGCGCGTATTCCCTGATCCTTACTTACTTTTCCAATTGTTATTATTGCATTATATATAATCTTATATATATAATACTTGGTTTAAACTTGATCTCTTGCGTCTATCTTTTGACATAACAATATCTATTTCTATCGATCAATTATATAAATATCGACTATCCTGATTAATTTTTGATTATTTATATCATTCTTCATTATTTACCATGTGCCATGACTCTGCATACCTTTACAAATTCTCAACGAATTGTGTACTTGTGTTGCCAGAATCGTGCCGCCTAGGAGATTTAAGAAGAGTTTTGTATCTTCTGCGTTTACACATTTTATTGATATTGCCCCAGCCACTTTAAATTCTAGATATGAAATCGAATTAGCAGACGGAAAAGTTGTTAGCACCAATACCATTTTATGAAGTTGCACCTTAGTCTTGTGTAATCACGTGTTCAAAATAGACCTGTTACCAACTCGGCTAGGTAGTTTTGATGTTATCATTGGAATGGATTGTTTGGCATACCACTGAGCTTTCATCGATTGTTATGAGAAGATTGTCCGTATTCCTCTTCCGAATGGCAAGATTCTTGAAGTTCAAGGCGAGAGGCCGAAAAAGGATCTTCGTTCACTTGCATGTATCAAGGCTGATGAGAAAAAGCTTGATGACACACGTGTTGTTCGAGACTTCCCTGAGGTATTTCTAAACGATCTGTTAGGTTTACCTCTTGTGCGAGAGATAGAATTTCGCATTGATCTGATTCCAGGCGCATCGCCAGTTGTTAGATCTCCATACCGGTTAGCCCCTTCAGAAATGTTAGAATTATCGAACCAGCTTAAAGAACTTCAAGAGAAGGGTTTTATTCGACCAAGTCACTCACCATGGGGAGCACCCGTGCTCTTTGTCAAGAAGAAAGACGGTTCGATGAGAATGTGTATTGACTACAGGGAACTAAACAAGTTGACTATAAAGAACCGTTACCCTCTCCCTAGAATTAACGACTTGTTTGACCAATTACAAGGTGCGTGTTGTTTCTCCAAGATTGATCTTTGTTCGGGATATCATCAGTTGAGAGTCCGAGAGGAAGATTTACCGAAGACCGTGTTTAGAACTCGATACAGACACTTTGAGTTCACAGTCATGCCATTTGGACTGACAAACGCGCCATCAATATTTATGGACTTAATGAACCGCGTCTGCAAGCCGTATTTGGACAAATTCGTAATTGTGTTCATTGACGACATCTTAATCTACTCAAAGTCAGAAGAAGAGCATGAAGTCCACCTGAAAACGATTTTAGACTTACTCAAGAAGGAGAAGTTGTATGCCAAATTTTCAAAGTGCGAATTTTGGTTACAAGAAGTACAAATCCTAGGACATTTGGTCAACCGTGACTGTATCCACGTGGATCCTAGCAAGGTTGAGTCGGTCAAGAACTGGATGACCCTTGAGTCACCAACAAAAATCCGTTCATTTTTAGGATTGGTGGGTTACTACCGGAGATTTATTGAGAATTTCTCCAAGATCGCCAAGCCCCTTACCCTGTTGACTCAAAAGAATAAGGCTTATGTGTGGGGCGATAAGCAAGATGAAGCTTTCCAAATTCTGAAGGAGAAACTATGCAATGCTCCTGTGTTAGCACTCCCCGATGGACCCGACGACTTTGTGGTCTATTGTGATGCATCAAAACAAGGTTTTGGGTGCGTGCTGATGCAGCGGGGCAAAGTGATAGCATATGCGTCAAGACAGTTGAAGAAGCATGAGAAAAATTATACCACCCATGACCTGGAATTGGGTGCGGTGGTGTTCGCTCTTAAAATCTGGAGACATTATCTTTATGGGACGAAAAGTGTTATCTACACTGACCACAAGAGTCTCCAGTACATATTTGACCAGAAAGATTTAAATATGCGCCAAAGGCGGTGGATCGAGCTACTCAGTGACTACGAGTGTGAGATCAAATACCACCCGGGCAAGGCGAACGTGGTGGCAGATGCCTTGAGCAGAAAAGAAAGACTCAAGCCAAGACGAGTACGTGCTATGAGTATTACTATTCATTCTGGACTTAAGACTAAGATTTTGGAAGCGCAGAGCGAAGCTTCCAAGGATCTCAAAGCCCCAGCTGAATGGCTAAGAGGATTAGAAAGACACTTTGAGCAACGAGATGATGGTGAAATTTACTTCTTTGATCGTATCTGGATTCCATCAGTTGGTGGTGTAAGGAAATTGATCATGGATGAAGCTCATACTTCTAGATATTCAGTACATCCGGGTGCGGATAAGATGTACTATGATCTGAGAGACTTGTATTGGTGGCCTGGTATGAAGAGAGACATTGCTGAGTACGTTAGCAGATGTCTTACGTGTTCTAAGATTAAAGCCGAACATCAGAAACCCTCAGGATTTCTTCAGCAACCAGAAATTCCTGAGTGGAAATGGGAAAAGTTAACAATGGACTTTATCACAAAGTTGCCTAAAAGCAGCAGTGGGTATGATACGATTTGGGTCATTGTGGATAGACTGACCAAGTCGGCTCACTTCCTACCTATTCGTGAAGACTACAAAACAGAGAAGCTGGCAAAGATTTATGTCAACGAGATTGTAGCGAGACATGGTGTGCCGGTGTCAATCATTTCAGACCGTGATGGTCGATTCACGTCACACTTATGGCAAGCTCTTCAGGAAGCATTGGGTACAAGACTAGACATGAGTACAGCTTACCACCCTCAGACCGACGGTCAGAGTGAGCGTACTATTCAGACGCTGGAGGATATGCTTCGAGCCTGTGTTATGGATTTTGGTGGCAGTTGGGATACTCATCTTCCATTGATTGAGTTTTCTTATAATAACAGTTACCACACAAGCATTAAGTGTGCACCATTTGAGGCTCTGTACGGGCGGAAATGTAGATCCCCCGTAATATGGACTGAAGTTGGAGAAAGTCAGCTTATTGGACCAGAAATTGTGCAAGAAACGACTGAAAAGATTTTTCAAATCAAGGAAAGATTGAAAACGGCAAGAAGTCGCCAGAAAAGCTATGCTGATAAGAGACGTAAGCCTCTTGAATTCGAAGTTGGAGACCGAGTGTTACTGAAGGTATCTCCATGGAAGGGAGTGGTACGATTTGGTAAGAAAGGAAAACTAGCACCACGATATGTCGGACCATTTGAAATCATCGAGCGTGTTGGACCGGTGGCTTATCGGCTGAAGTTACCCCAGGAGCTAAGTTGTGTTCACGACACGTTTCATGTGTCAAACCTCAAGAAATGTTTGGCGGAGCCAGATGTTCAAGTGCCTTTGGATGAGATCGAGATTGATGAAAATCTTCGTTTTGTTGAAGAACCTCTTGAGATCGTGGAACGAGATGTGAAGAAGCTAAAGCGAAGAAGAATCCCATTAGTCAAAGTTCGTTGGAACTCTCGGCAAGGAGCTGAGTATACCTGGGAACGAGAAGACCAATTCCGGATAAAATATCCGCATCTTTTCTCCGAACCCGTACCTTCGTCAAATGTCGCAACTTGAGCCTTGAGGACAAGGCTCATTTAACGGGGAAGGACTGTAACATTCCGTATTTTCAGGTCATTTACAATACTATTTAATTTCACTATTTATTTTTTTTCTCGTACGCGTTCACTTTTAATTTTAATCGTTAAGCTAAATCGCGTAGACTGAAAATGATCATACAATGTAAACGGGCATTAAACAATTAAATGTTTACATCAAGCAAGTGTTATATGATTATTATGAGGATAATTAATAACTTTGTTCATCTTATTTTATTTGGCTACGTAAAATGCTTACGTTTCACGATAAAATGCGTTTAGGCATTCCCGGAAGTTCTAAAACCTAACTACGCCTAAACGAATACCCACGATTATACCCAATACTCAAAATAATCAAAAATTACATCTTATATACATATATATGCCGAATTTATATAATGAGACCAAGACTTTTCAAACTTTTCTTAATATCTAGATATTTTATAAAAGATCTCTTACACCTTTTACAACTTGTCACCCTAGGACACCCCTTATGTCTCCTTGACCAATTATGCATCTTATATACATACACATAACTAGCAACTAACACATACATCACCAACACTTAGATAAAATTCACAAAACTCCCTCTTTGTGCTCCATACATGCTACGGCACAAACCAACAACCTTACTCAATCCATACAAAATTTTCTACAACCCTTACACTTCTATATACACATATCCTAAGATGTACTAAACATTGCAGCATTGGTTACCATTTCCATGTATAATCAAGTAACAAGAAAGGCTAGGGGTTTCCCTAAGTGCAAGCTTGTGTTTTTGTGGCTATCAAGGGTTTAGTACTTGTTACATCATCAACATCATACCTCCATAAGGTCCTATTTAAACTACTTTATGTTCTTAAATTTCCCGACTTATGCATATGATTATTCTTATAGCTTAAATCACCATTTAAGGATTAATTAACATGTAAAAAGAAGGTTTTTATTTAGTTTCATCGATAATGTACACTTTTAATATATCCATTATGATATTAATGATATCATGTTAAAACATAGTCACATAAGTTTTATTTACACACTGGTTATGTATAAAAAATGATTAGGACAAAACATAGATTAAGTCACATAAGTAAAGTTATGGTTTTTAAAAGTATGTTAATGATTTTTAACATGGTAAACTTGGACATATGAGGACTAAATTATGGACACATGGACTCCAATATATAATATGATATATAACATATAGATATATAAAGACTTGTGTAAAATACAAAAGTGGTAAAGTATAAAGAAAAGGTTAAAAATGGACTTAACAACTCAACCTAACTTGCTGTCCAACATTTCGAATTTTAACATACCCATTTTATATTATTTATAAGAGATAATACAATTCAACACGATTCCGAAAAAGTAAGAAACCACTGTTAAACGATAATAACGAAAAAGTTACCGTTAAAAACGAGTTATACGTTAATAAACGAGTCGTAAGTAAAAATTTTTATAAAAACATTTTTATAAAATTGTATAACAGTAAGTATTAATTATTTTTAATAAATAATACACATTTTTTAAGATCCAAAATGGATAAGAATCGTAATTTTCAATATAATACCGAGACGAGTTTATGAATTTCGCGAGTTTACGACAAATAATACTTTTATAAAACTATTTTTATAAAAGTTACTATTCATGACAGAAAGTTATATTTTTGTAAACCTCCTAAAAAAAATAGAACTTTCAAATACGAGAACGTCCTCGAAAGAATCATTAAAAACGGAGCTATAACGAATAAAATACGACGTTTACGGTTTTACGACAATTAAATCGATGAAAATATACATAGGTCTGAAATGTGAACAGTAATTTTTACTGTTCCACCAGTAGGTCCGAAATTCGAAAATGTCAATTTATGATAACTCGTCTTGATACGAAAAGATGGGCATAAGAAACGCGGGAATCGGGTTTAAAACGCGAAAGTTACGCCAGTTTTACTAAAACGATAATTATAAACGTTTTAACTTATTAAACACAATTTTTCCAACATTAAGTTGTGATTGAGCCTATATATAATATTAATGTGTTTATCAAAATACTATATTACTAGGAGTTTCATAATGAGGCCTCTCGATGGCGTATCCGACGAGTTTTTGATTTACGATTTTAAAGTGTCCCAACTCCGTCGAATACGCATGTCATGACCTCTTTAATTATGATAAGCCCAACGAAGTACGAGATAACAACTATAAGATTTAGATTCAAGAACTTTGGTACTTATGCGACCTATATTGGATTAGGTTTGCATTCCGTCAATTCCGTGACGCATGTTCTATCCGAGAATACTTGTTGAATTTCACATTCACTCAAGTGAGTTCATAGCCCCCTTTTTCTACAACTCTTTACAAAATCAACGGGGTGAATACATGCTTGTTTTACTATATGGACACAAGTGTTGTTTCAAAGTGTATGCTATCCAGATTACTGCCTATTATAATGCTAAGTTTACCTTATTGCCGGAAGTCCTTATTTGATCATGAACCGTCAATTCTATTATAGTGAGGCGTAGTGGTTATGGATAGGAACATCGGACTGACAATCCCCACCTTTTCTTGGGTCACTAGTTTGATCAGGTGCATTTAACATTGAGAGGTGTCCGGGTGTTGGCAAGCATCCTATATTACTTTGTGGGCAATCCAATCTATGATTCGAAGCGTACGTAAAGGCATCGGTGTCATGAGCTTAGTGCATTCAATACCTTTTTTTTAGACACTGGAATGTGTTTCAGAGTCTACTATTACTCGATCTTGTGTCCACCTTTTTACTGATAAACCTATGAATTCACTCAACCTTTGTGTTGACCTTTAGCATGTAATTTCAGGTACCTAGGGTATGATGATTGAACCGGGAGCCGTGGTGGATATCAATGAAGAACGATTCTGAGGGGGGGGGGGGGGGGGGGGGGGGGGGGGGGGGGGGGGGGGGGGGGGGGGGGGGGGGGGGGGGTTTTTATCTAAAGTTTTTTATGCAACTTTTATTATCTTTAAAAACTAAGTCATCTTTTTGGTATTATGAAGCTTTTTTTAATTAAGAAATGTTTATCGAACTTTTTTAAAACTTATGGGACCTAATGAATAAAACTCTGATATTTTGCTATGGCAACAAATGAAATTTTTTGTCCTTAACGTCCATTTATGGTCCGTATTCCCTATATCTGATTGTTGTACTTTGAAGTAGACACCCATTGTTACCATTCCGCTGCTACCTAGATTTTCTGGGGCGGGTGTTTATCAGATGGTACCAGAGCCAAGGTTATAGGGAACTGGGTCATTTTCAAAACCTAGTCTATAACCACAAAGTTTAAAGATTTTCTTTCATTTTTAAATACAGAATCCTTCATCACTGTCCGATATCCACGCGTGCGTATTCCCCGATCCTTACTTACTTTTTTGATTGTCATTATTGCATTATATATATAATACTTGGTTTAAATTCGATCTCTTACGTCTATCTTCTGACATATCGATATCTATTTCTATCGATCAATTATATAAATATCGACTATCCTGATTAATTTATAATTACTCATATCATTCTCCATTATTTACCATGTGCCATAACTCATGGCATACTTTACGAAATTCTCAACGAATGTGTGTACTTGTGTAGTTGCCAGACATCCATGCCGCCCAGGAGAGTTTAAGAAGAAATCTGTTAGGAAATAGTGGAAAAGCGTGTGGCCAAAGCCATTGAAAAGTATGAAAAGACTAGAGCTGACTCAAACAATACTGGTGGATCTGGATCAACAAATACTGGAGGAACTGTTGTACCAGAGATGCATGGATGTTCGTATAAGACATTTATGAATGGCAAGCCTCACTCTTTTAAGGGGACTGAAGGTGTAGTCGGACTGAAACGTTGGTTCGAAAAGATGGAGCAAGTGTTTGAAATTTGCAAATGTGCTAAAGATGACAAAGTGAAGTTTGCTATGTGGCACTTCGAGGGTCGTGCTCTGACCGTGGAACGGAAATGTTCCAGACTTTGGACTTGCTAATGCTATCAGATCCCTGGAGACAATGTGAAAGCTATGATGACCACTGATATACGCCCAGAGCAACTGAAATCCAAAGGATGGAACAAGAGCTTTGGACTCTGACTCTGAAAGGAGATGATATTGAAGCTTACAACAATCGTTTCCATGAACTGGCCTTGATGTGTCATGAATTGGTGCCTACTGAAAAGAAGAAGATTGAAAGGTATGTTCGTGGGTTTCCTGAAAGAATCAAAGGAAATATCACTTCTTCTAAGCCTGCGACCTTGCATGAGGCAATCAATATGGCCCGTGAACTGGTCGAGCAATCAGTTCAGGGTAGGGCTGCTAGAATTAGTGAAAGCAATAAAAGGAAATGGGAAGACAACCAGAGAAACAACAATAACAATAACCATAACTACAACAACCACAACAACAACAATAACCGCAACCGAAACAATAATCATCACCAGCAACAAAACAGGAGACAGGAAAATGTCAGGGCATATGCTGCAGCCCCAACTGGAGGAAAGATTTATGCTGGAAATTTACCAAAATGCAACCGGTGCAACTTACATCATCATGGACCATGTCCTCAAAAGTGCCAGAGATGTCAAAGAATAGGTCACATGGAGAAGGATTGTAGAGTTAGGCTTCAGGGTGCAGGTAATGACCTCCTGCAAAATGTGACATGTTTCGGGTGTGGTGAGAAAGGACACTACAAGGACAAGTGTCCGAAAGCAGGGAACCAGCAGAAAACAAAAAAACAAAAAAAAAAAAAAAAAAGGAAAAAAAAAAAAAAACAAAAAAAAAAAAAAAAAAAAATAAAAAAAAAAAAAGAAAGATAAAAAAAGAGCAGAATGATGGAGCTCGTGGGAGAGCTTATGTGGTAGTTGAAAACCCGCAGCAGAATCCGAATGTGGTCACGGGTACGTTTCTTCTTAATGATCACTACGCTTGTATTCTCTTTGATTCGGGTGCTGAGAAGAGTTTTGTATCTTCTGCGTTTACACATTTTATTAATATTACCCCTGCCACTCTAAACACTAGCTACGAAGTAGAGTTAGCAGACGGAAAAGTCGTTAGCACCAATACCATTTTACGTAGTTGCACCTTAGTCTTGTTAAATCATGTGTTCAAAATAGACTTGTTGCCAACCCGGCTAGAGAAAGCTGATGAGTTATCATTGGAATGGATTGGTTGGCATATCACCGAGCTCTCATCGATTGTTATGAGAAGATTGTCCGTATTCCTCTTCCGAATGGCAAGATTCTTGAAGTTCAAGGCGAGAGGCCGGAAAAGGATCTTCGTTCACTTGCATGTATCAAGGCTGATGAGAAAAAGCTTGATGACATACGTGTTGTCCGAGACTTCCCTGAGGTATTTCCAGACGATCTGTTAGGTTTACCTCTTGTGCGAGAGATAGAATTTCGCATTGATCTGATTCCAGGCGCATCGCCAGTTGTTAGATCTCCATACCGGTTAGCCCCTTCAGAAATGTTAGAATTGTCGAACCAGCTTAAAGAACTTCAAGAAAAGGGTTTTATTCGACCAAGTCACTCACCATGGGGAGCACCCGTGCTCTTTGTCAAGAAGAAAGACGGTTCGATGAGAATGTGTATTGACTACAGGGAGCTAAACAAGTTAACTATAAAAAACCGTTACCCTCTCCCTAGAATTGATGACTTGTTTGACCAATTACAAGGTGCGTGCTGTTTCTCGAAGATAGATCTTCGCTCAGGATATCATCAGTTGAGAGTCCGAGAGGAAGATATACCGAAGACCGCGTTTAGAACCCGATATGGGCACTTTGAGTTCACAGTCATGCCATTTGGACTGACAAACGCGCCAGCAATATTTATGGACTTAATGAACCGCGTCTGCAAGCCGTATTTGGACAAATTCGTAATTGTGTTCATTGACGACATCTTAATCTACTCAAAGTCAGAAGAAGAACATGAAGTCCACCTGAAGACAATTTTAGACTTACTCACCAGAAGAGAAGTTGTATTCCAAAATTTTCAAAGTGTGAATTTTGGTTTACAAAAGTACTTCCTAGACATGTGGTAAACCATTGAGTGGTTATCCACGTGGATCCTAGCAAAGTTGAGTCGTCAAGAACTGAAAGACCCCTGAATCGTCAACTGAAATCCGTTTATTTCTAGGATTGGCGGGTTACTACCGAAGGTTTATTGAGAATTTCTCCAAGATCGCAAAGCCCCTCACCCTGTTGACTCAAAAGAATAAGACGTATGTGTGGGGTGATAAGCAAGATGAAGCTTTCCAAATTCTGAAGGAGAAACTATGCAATGCTCCTGTGTTAGCACTCCCCGATGGACCCGATGACTTTGTGGTCTATTGTGATGCATCAAAACAAGGTTTTGGGTGCGTGCTGATGTCAAAACAAGGTTTTGGGTGCGTGCTGATGCAACGAGGCAAGGTGATAGCATATGCGTCAAGACAGTTGAAGAAGCATGAGAATAATTATACCACCCACGACCTGGAATTGGGTGCGGTGGTGTTCGCTCTTAAAATCTGGAGACATTATCTTTATGGGACGAAAAGTGTTATCTACACTGACCACCAGAGTCTCCAGTACATATTTGACCAGAAGGATTTAAATATGCGCCAAAGGCGGTGGATCGAGCTACTCAGTGACTACGAGTGTGAGATCAAATACCACCCGGGCAAGGCGAACGTGGTGGCAGATGCCTTGAGCAGAAAAGAAAGACTCAAGCCAAGACGAGTACGTGCTATGAGTATTACTATTCATTCTGGACTTAAGACTAAGATTTTGGAAGCACAGAGCGAAGCTTCCAAGGATCTCAAAGCCCCAACTGAATGGCTAAGAGGATTAGAAAGACACTTTGAGCAACGAGATGATGGTGAAATTTACTTCTTTGATCGTATCTGGATTCCATCAGTTGGTGGTGTAAGGAAATTGATCATGGATGAAGCTCATACTTCTAGATATTCAGTACATCCGGGTGCGGATAAGATGTACTATGATCTGAGAGACTTGTATTGGTGGCCTGGTATGAAGAGAGACATTGCTGAGTACGTTAGCAGATGTCTTACGTGTTCTAAGATTAAAGCCGAACATCAGAAACCCTCAGGATTTCTTCAGCAACCAGAAATTCCTGAGTGGAAATGGGAAAAGATAACAATGGACTTTGTCACAAAGTTGCCTAAAAGTAGCAGTGGGCATGATACGATTTGGGTCGTTGTGGATAGATTGACCAAGTCGGCTCACTTCTTACCTATTCGTGAAGACTACAAGACGGAGAAATTAGCAAAGATTTATACCAATGAGATTGTAGCGAGACATGGTGTGCCGGTGTCAATCATTTCAGACCATGATGGTCGATTCACGTCACACTTATGGCAAGCTTTTCAGAAAGCATTGGGTACGAGACTAGACATGAGTACGGCTTACCACCCTCAGACTGACGGTCAGAGTGAGCGTACTATTCAGACGCTGGAGGATATGCTTCGAGCTTGTGTTATGGATTTTGGTGGCAGTTGGGATACTCATCTTCCATTGATTGAGTTTTCTTATAATAACAGTTACCACACAAGCATTAAGTGCGCACCATTCGAGGCTCTGTACGGGCGGAAATGTAGATCCCCTGTTATATGGACTGAAGTTGGAGAAAGTCAACTTATTGGGCTAGAAATTGTGCAAGAAACGACTAAAAAGATTGTTCAAACTAAGGAAAGATTGAAAACGGCAAGAAGTCGCCAGAAAAGCTATGCTGATAAAAGGCGTAAACCTCTTGAATTCCAAGTTGGAGACCGAGTGTTACTTAAGGTATCTCATTGGAAAGGAGTGGTACGATTTGGTAAAAAAGGAAAGCTAGCTCCACGATATGTGGGACCATTTGAAATAGTAGAGCATGTTGGACCGGTGGCTTATCGGCTGAAGTTACCCCAGGAGCTAAGCTGTGTTCACGACACGTTTCATGTGTCGAATCTTTAGAAATGCTTGGCTGAGCCAGATGTTCAGGTGCCTTTGGATGAGATCGAGATTGATGAAAATCTGCGTTTTGTTGAAGAGCCTATTGAGATCGTAGAGCGGGATGTGAAGAAGCTAAAGCGAAGAAGAATCCCATTGGTCAAAGTTAGTTAGAACTCTCGGCAAGGAGTTGAGTATACCTGGGAACATGAAGACTAATTCCGGAAGAAATATCCGAATCTTTTCTCTGAACCCGTCCCTTCCTCAGGTGTTGCAACCTGAGCCTTGAGGACAAGGCTCTTCTAACCGGAGGAGACTGTAACATTCCATATTTTCAGGTCACTTACGACATCATCTATTTTACTAATTATTTTTTTTCTCGTACGCGTTTACTTTTAATTCTTACTATATAGTAAAATCGCGTAAATTTAAAATCAACAATCAACATAAACGGGCACCAAAGAAATTTAAGTTTACGTCAAGAAATCATTATATTATTATTACTAAAGTAATAATTAACTTATTATGTTTTATTTTTATCGGTTGCGTAAAATGTTACGTTTCGCGATAAATTACGTTTAGGTATTCTCGAAATCACCAAAACTTTTCTACGCTTCAACAAATACCTATGTTTATATCTAATGCTTAAAGTTTTATAAAATTTTACCTACATTCATCACTTGAGCCTAACCTTACATGAAACAAATAGACAAATACATACACTTCACAAAGTTATGCATTATGTTTTAATAAAACTACAAATTATACATTATCAATATATACTTTCATTTTCATTTGGCAAATAAAGAACTAGCTAAACATCTACCTTGATTTCATAGGATAACATCTTCTTTAGGGAACCAATAAACACAATTCCTTAAAACCATGAGATGATCCTTTCTTTTGGAGACAAAGACTAAAGACTTCCATGTTTTACTCTAAGTGTTCTTGACTAGTCTTTAGGATATATAAGGCTTTAGCTAGCATATTACACACACACTTCTCACTCTCAAGGTGTAAAACACCAAAACTCTTCCTCCCTCCTCCTCCTTTAGCTCACGGCAACACCAAGAACAACATACAAATCCATACAAAATTTATTTAACACATTTACATACATTCCTATAACATATCTAAGATGTCCTTAGGTGTTTAGAAGGGTTGGTTTAAGGTTTACAAGGGTTAATGTGAAGACCAATTCCGGAAGAAATATCCGAATCTTTTCTCTGAACCCGTCCCTTCTTCAGGTGTTGCAACCTGAGCCTTGAGGACAAGGCTCTTCTAACCGGAGGAGACTGTAACATTCCGTATTTTCAGGTCATTTACGACGTCATCTATTTTACTAATTATTTTTTTTCTCGTACGCGTTTACTTTTAATTCTTATTATATAGTAAAATCGCGTAAACTAAAAATCAACAATTAACGTAAACGGACACCAAACGAATTAAAGTTTTCGTCAAGCAAGCAATATATTATTTTTACGAAAGTAATAATAAACTTTTTATATTTTATTTTTATTGGTTGCGTAAAACGTTACGTTTCGCGATAAATTACGTTTAGGTATTCCCGGAATCACCAAAACTTTTCTACGCTTCAACAAATACCTATGTTTATATCTAATGCTTAAAGTTTTATAAAACTTTACCTACATTCATCACTTGAGCCGAACCTTACACGAAACAAATAGACAAATACATACACTTTACAAAGTTATGCATTATGTTTTAATAAAACTACAACTTATACATTATCAATATATACTTTCATTTTCATTTGGCAAATAAAGAACTAGCTAAACATCTACCTTGATTTTATGGGATAACATCTTCTTTAGGGAACCAATAAACACAATTTCTTAAAACTATGGGATGAACCTTTCTTTTGGAGACAAAGACTAAAGACTTCCATGTTTTACTCTAAGTGTTCTTAACTAGTCTTTAGGATATATAAGGCTTTAGCTAGCATATTACACACACACTTCTCACTTTCAAGGTGTAAAACACAAAAACACTTCCTCCCTCCTCCTCGTTTAGCTCACGGCAACACCAAGAACAACATACAAATAAATACAAAAGTTATTTAACACATTTACATACATTCCTACAACATATCTAAGATGTCTTTAGGTGTTTAGAAGGGTTAGTTTAATGTTTACAAGGGTTAATCAAGCATGAAGCAAGATTAGGGTTTATGGTTTCTTTGATTGTGCAAGCTTTGGTTTATAATCTAAACAAGGGTTTAGAACATATTTCTCATCATCATACATCACCATAAGGTTATCTAAAACCCTTTATGTCTTTACATTTATCATTTTATGTGTATATAAGTTCTATGTAGTGAAATCACCATCAGGTTACTTTTAAACATGTAAAACATATTTTTGCTTGTGATTATAATTTTGTACACTTATTCATGTGTTATGAGGTTGAATATATCATGGACTAATGGACATAATAATATGTATGACATATGATAATAAGGGTTGTAATGGACTTGTAACAAAGTGGTTAAGCTAAAAAGTTATAAAAACGACTTTTAAACACATTTTGAGAAAAACCCATTTAGGGGCTGTTTGAATTCGAAAATTTACATCTCTATTTTATGATTTTATAAGATACTACATGTCCCAAGGATCGTGTTCATGTAAAGAACTCGAAAAACCGATTTATAACGAAGGAGATACGACGATTACAAGTTTACGATAATTAATACTTTTATAAAAATAATTTTATAAAAAGTTACTGTTCATCAGGGACTTTATTTTTGGAAAAACATCATAAATGAATAGAACATTTAAATACGAAGACGTGCTCGAAAGAATCGCTAAAAACGGAGTTAAAACGAATAAGTTACGACATTTACGAGATTTACGATAACTAAATCTATAAAAATAAATATATAACTGTTATGAACAGTAAAATCACTATTCATCAGAAAAACTCAAATTTTGAAAATGTTATATTTTGATAACTCGTCTTAATACGAAGGCGTGGACATAAGAAACGAAAGAAACGGACTTAAAACGAGAAAGTTACGCCAGTTTTACTAAAGTATACTTATAAACGTTTTTACTTTATAAATATGATTTCACTAAAACGATTAGATAGTGATGTAGCTATATAGAATTATATGTGGTATTAGTTAATCAAAGTACTATATTACTAGGGAGTTTCATAATGAGGCCTCTTCGGGGTGGCGTATCGACGAGTTGTTGGATTTACGATTTAAAGTGTCCTAGCTCCTCATACGTCACTACATGACCTCTTAAATTATGATAGCCCGAACGATAGTATGATGAGCTATACGACCTATAAATAATCAAAGTATTTAGTACTTATACGACCTATATTGGATTAGGTTGCCTTCGGATTCCTTCGTGACGCATTTTTCTACGTGATTGTTTTACAAAATCTACGGGGTGAATTACATTGCTTGTTTTACTATTGGACACAAGTGTTTTTCTAAGTGTTTTCAAAATGTTTACAAAGTGTATGCTATCCAGATTACTGCCTGAATATTATTGCTAAGTTACCTTATTGCCGTGAAGTCCCTATTTATCATGAACCGTTAATTGCTATTGTAGTAAGCGCGAGTGTTGTGGATAGATCTATCGGGACTGACAATCCCCACCTTTCCTTGGGTCACTAGTTTGATCAAGGTGCATTTAACATTGAGAGGTGTTAGGTTGTTGGCAAGCATCCTATATTCTGATTGGGGCACAAATCTAGTTAAGGCTTCGGGGTCATGAGCTTAGTGCAATAATAAACGTTTTGGACTACTGAATGTGTTTCAGAGTCTACTATTACTTCGATCTTGTGGTCCACCCTTTTTACCGATAAACCTATGATTTCACTCAACCTTTGTGTTGACTTTTAGCATGTAATTTCAGGTCCTAGGGTATGAAGATTGGAGGGGAGCCGTGGCGGATATCAATGAAGACGGATTCTGTGTTTTATCTATATTCAATGCAACTTTTATTATCTTTAAAAACTTAAGTCATCTTTTGGGGTATTATGAAGCTTTTGTTTAATTAAGAATGTTTATGAATTTTAAAACTTATGGGACCTAATGTATGAACTGCTTCTGTTATTTTGCTATGGACATCGAATTGAAATCTTATCTTAAAATGTTTCGTTTAAGGTGTTTTTCCTATATCGTTTGATGGTATACTTTGACCGTAGCACCCCATTGTTACCATTACCGTGCTAACCCCTGTTTTGGGGTGTTAAAGATGGTACCAAGACCAAGGTTATAGGGAACTGGGTTCATTTTTAAAAATCTAGTCTATAAACACAAAGTTAGAAAGGTTATCATTCTTTCATTTATAAAAGAGGCCGGGAGAATCCGGAGTCTCGGCTAGCAGATATCCAACGCGCGCGTATTTTATCCAAGATTCCTTACCTTACTTTTCCGATTGTCAATTGCATTATTTATAGTCTTAAATATATTATACTTGGTAAATTCGATCTCTTACGATCTATCTTTAGAACATATCAAATCTAATATTATCGATCATTGATATAAATATTCGACTATCCATGATTAATTTATGATTATTATATATCATTCTCCATTATTAACCATGTCCATTACTCTGCATTACCCTTTAACAAATTCCTCAACAATTGAGTACTTTGTTTGCCAAAATTATGGCCGCCAGGAATTTAAGAAGAAATCTGTTAGGAAATCATGGAAAAGCGTGGAGGACCAAATGCCATTGAAAAATATAAAATACTAGAGCTACTCAAAAATACTGGTGGAATTCCGGAATCAACAAATACTGGATGAACTGTTTGTACCAGAGAAGCATCGGAGTTCGTAAAAGACCTTTATGAACTGGCAACCTCACTCACTCTTTCAAGGGGACTGAAGGTGTAGTCGGACTGAAACGTTGGTTCGAAAAGATGGAGCAAGTGTTTGAAATTTGCAAATGTGTTGAAGATGACAAAGTGAAGTTTGCTATGTGCACGTTCGAGGGTCGTGCTCTAACCTGGTGGAACGGAAATGTTCAGACTTTAGGACTTGCTAATGCTAATCAGATCCCCTGAGCAACGTGAAGAGCTAGATACCACTGAATACTGTCCAGCAACTGAAATCCAAAGGATGGAACAAGAACATTAGGACTCTAACTCTGAATGGAGATGATATCGAAGCTTATAGTAATCGTTTCCAAAACTAGTTCTGATGTGTCCTGAATTGGTGTCCATTGAAAGTAAGAAGATTGAAAAGTACATTTGTGGGTTTCCTGAAAGAATCAAATGAAACATCACTTCTTCAAAAAGCCTGCGACTTGCATGAGGCAATCAACCATGGCCCTGAACTGTCGAGCAATCATTCAGGGTAGGGCAGCAAGAATTGGGAAAGCAATAAAATAGGAAATGGGAAGACAACAGAGAAACTAACAACAACAATAACCATAACACAACAAAACCACAACAAACAATAACCGCAAACCGAAACAACAATCATCACCAGCAACAAAACAGAGACCAAAAAACTGTCAGGGCATATGCAGAGCCCCACTGGAGGAAAAAGATTTATGCTGGAAATTTACCAAAAGCAACCGATGCAACTTACACCATCATGGACCTTGTCCTCAAAAGTGCCAGAGATGTCAAAGAATAGGTCACAATGAGAAGGATTGGTAGCGGTTAGGCTCAGGGTGCAGGTAATACTTCCCTGCAAAATGTGACCATGGTTTCGAGTTTGGTGAGAAAGGACATTTCAAGTACAATGTCAAAAAAATAAAAAAAAAACAAAAAAATTAAAAAAAAAAAAAAAATAAAAAAAAAAAAAAAGAAAGCAGATAAGAACACAAAAAGATTGAGCTCGTGGGAGAGCTTACGTGTGATTGAAAATCACAGCAAAAATCCGAATGTGGTGTCACGGGTAACATTTCTTCTCAATAACACTACGTTTATATTCTCTTTGACTCTGGCTGCTGAAAAGAGTTTGTAACTTCTTCTTTTACCCATTTTAATAATAGATATTGCCCCTGCCACTCTAACACTACTAACAAAGTAAGTTAGCAGACGGAATAAGTCGTTAGCCATACCAATACCAAATTACGTATTTTTGCACCTAGTCTTGTGTAATCACTGTTTCAAAAATAGACTCTGTTGACCAAACCCGGTCTATGTAGGTTTTGTAGGTTTTTCAATTTGGAATGGATTTTTGTCATAACCACACCGAGCTCTCCATCGATTGTTATGAGAAATTTTGTCCGGTATATCCCTCTTACCGAATGGCAAGATTTCTTGAAGTACAAGGCGAGAGGCCGGGAAAAGGATCTTCGTTCACTTGCATCTAACCAGGCTGTGAGAAAAAGCTTGATAACATACGTGTGTGGTCCGAGAGCTTCCCTGAGGTATTTCCAGAAGATCTGGATAGGTTTAACCTCTTGTGTGAGAGACAGAATTTCGCATTGATCTTATTCCAGGCTCATCGCCAGTTGTTAATCTACAAACCGATAGCCCCTTCAGAAATTTAGTATTGTCGAACTCAGCAAAAGAACTTCAGATAAGGGTTTATTCGACCAAGCACTCACATGGGGAGCACCCGTGCTCTTAGTCAAGAAAAAAGATGGTTTTCGTGAGAATGTTGTATTGAGTCAACAGGAACAAAAAAAACAAGTTGACAATATAAGACCGTTACCCTCGTCCACCCAGAAATATGCCTTGTTTAACAAATATCAAGGAGCGTGTTGTATCTCAAAGAATATATCTTCACTCGGCGATATCATCAGTTGAGAGACCGAGAGGAAGATATATCGAAGACTGCGTTTAGAACTCATATGGGGCACTTTGTTCTCATTCATGCCATTTGGGCTGACTGAACGCAACCCAGCAGCAATAAATCATGACATAATGAACCGTGTCTGCAAAACCTATTTGGACAAATCATAATTGTGTTCATTGGCACATCTTAATCTACTCAAGAGTCGAAAAGAAGAACATGAAGTCCTGCCTGGAGATAATTTTAGACTTACTCGAGGAAAGGAGAATTATAACCCACATTTCTAAGTTGTGAATTTTGGTTGAAAGAAGTTCAGTTCCTAGGACATGTGGTCAACCGTGACGGTATCCACGTGGATCCTAGCAAGGTTGAGTCTGTCAAGAACTGGAAGACTCCTGAACCGAACAACTGAAATCACTGTTTTCATTTTTTAAGATTGGCGGGTAAGTACCTAGAATTTATTGAGAATTACTCCAAGATCGCCAAGAGGCCCCTCACCACTGATGACTCAAAAGAATAAGCTTATGTGTGGGGCGAAACAAGAGAAGCTTTCCAAATTCTAAAGGAGAAACAATGTATGCAATGCTCCTGGTTGTAGCAACTTCCCTGATGGACCCGATGACTTTGTGGTCTATTGTGATGCATCAAACAAGGTTTTGGGTGCGTGCTGATGCAGCGAGGCAAAGTGATAGCGTACGCGTCAAGACAGTTTAAGAATTCATTTAGAAAATTATACCACCCCTCATGACCTGGAATTGGGTGCTGGTGTTCGCTCTTAAAATCTGGAGGACATTACCTTTATGGATGAAAAGTGTTTATCTACACTGACCACATAGAGTCTCCAGTACAAAAGTGACCAGAAAGATTTAAATATGCGCCAAAGGCGGTGGATCGGAGCTACCAAAGACTACGAGTGTGAGATCAAATACCGAACCCGGCCAGGCGAACGTTGTGTCAGATGCCCTATGAGCAGAAAAGAAAGACACAAGCCAAGAAGAGTACGTGCTATTAGTATTAATATTCATTCTGAGCATAAGACTTAAAGATTTTAGAAGCGCAGAGCGAAGCTTCCAAGGATCTCGAGCCCAAGAGCTGCATGGCTAAAGAGGGTTAGAAAAGAGACACCTAGAGCAACAAGAATGATGTGAAGATTTGACTTCTTTAAAATCTGTATCTATCGGATTTCATCGGTTGGTGATGAAAGGAAATTGATCATGGATGAATCTCATACATTCTATGATATTCATTCATCTAGGAGGCAGATAAGATGTACTTATGATCTGAGAGACTTGAATTGGTGGCCTGGTATGAATAGAGACATTACTGTATTACGTTAGCAGATGTGCTTACGAGCTCTAAGATTAAAGGAGCCAACAACAGAAACCCATATGATTTCCCTCAGCAACCAAAATTTCTGAGTGGAAATGGGAAAAGTTAACAATGGACTTTATTACAAAGTTGCCTAAAAGCAGCAGTGGGTATGATACGATTTGGGTCATTGTGGATAGACTGACCAAGTCGGCTCACTTCCTACCTATTCATGAAGATTACAAAACAGAGAAGCTGGCAAAATTATGTCACGAGATTGATAGCGCGACAAGGTATGCAGCAATCAATTTAACCGTGAAAGGTCGAATTCACGTCACACTTATAGCAATCTCTTTAGGAAGCGTTGGGTACAAGACTAGACATGAGTACGGCTTACCACCCTCAAACTGACGGTCAGAGTGAGCATACTATTCAGATACTAGAGGATATGCTTCGAGCTAGTGTTATGGATTTTGGTGGCAGTTGGGATACTCATCTCCCATTGATTGAGTTTTCTTATAATAACAGTTACCACATGAGCATTAAGTGTGGCACCATTCAAGCTTTGTAACGAGCGAATTGGTAGATCCCCGTGGATATATGGGACTGAAGTTTTGGAGAAAGTCAGCTATTGGTACCAGAAAAAAAATTGTACAAATAAAACGACTAAAAAGATTGTTAAATTTAAGGAAAGAATGAAGACGGTAGGAGTTTGCCAGAAAAGCAATGCTGATAAGACAGGCGTAAATTACCTCTTAATTCAAGTTGGAGACCGAGTGTTACTTAAGGTATCTCCATGGAAGGGAGTGGTACGATTTGGTAAGAAAGGAAAGCTGGCACCACGATATGTGAGACCATTTGAAATCGTGGAGCGTGTTGGACCGGCTTATTCGGCTGAAGTTAACCTCAGGAGCTAAGCTGTTACCACGACATGTTTCATGTGTCGACGCCACAAGACATGCTGGCTGAGCCAGATGTTCAGGTGCCTTTGGATGAGATCGAGATTGATGAAAATCTACGTTTTGTTGAAGAACCTATTGAGATCGTGGAACGAGATGTGAAAAAGCTAAAGCGAACAAGAATTCCATTAGTCAAAGTTCGTTGGAACTCTCGGCAAGGAGCTGAGTATACCTAGGAACATTAAGACTAATTCCGGATGAAATATCTGCATCTTTTCTTCGAACCCGTACTTTCCTCAAGTGCCAGCAACATGAGCCTTGAGGACAAGGCTCTATCTAAACCGTAGGAGAACAGTAACATTCCGCGTATTTTCAGGTCATTTACCGAATCATATATATACTAAATATTTTTTTTCTAATACGCACTTCGCTTTTAATTTTAAGTGGTAAGTTTAAACTGATCTGATGTGCGTAAGCTACTAAAAATCAACAATCAACGTAAACGGACACCAAACGAATTAAAGTTTTTCTCAAGCAAGCACTATATTATTTTTTTGAACGAAAGTAATAATCACTTTTTAATATTCTAATTTTTATTGGTTGCGTAAAACGTTTACGTTTCGCAATTAAATACATTTAGGCATACCCGAAAAGCACCAAAACTTTCTACAACTGCTTCAACAAATACCCACATTTATATCCCAATACCTAAAAAGTAACAAAATTCTTAACATATATACATGCATAAACCGGATTTGTGTATAACCACATAAGAATATCACAAAAATCTCAACTTGGTCTTTTGTACATCACTTGCCATTAAACCTAGTCATGCCTCCCATTGTTTTTTACCAAGACTTACATGTTTACTTGTAAGGCTTCCATACTTATGACCATACTTTCCTTGAAACCCTCATCTTGTCTTTGACTAGTCATTAGGGTATTTAAGGACTTTGCTAGTGAAATACACACACCTTCTCTTTTTTAAAGGAGATAAAACACAAAACTCCTCCTCCTCCCCCCCCTCCCCCAAATTCACGGCAACAACAAATCAAACACCAAATCCCTTACAAAATTTTACTTATATCACATTTACCACTAACATTCCTAACAACATATCTAAGATTGTCCTAAGAAATTTGACGGCTTGGTTAAGTCTTTACAAGTGTTAAGCAAGAAAAATAGAAGATTAGGGTTTAGGGTTTCTTTGATTGTGCAAGCTTTGGTTTATAATCTAAACAAGGGTTTATTTGTGTTGGAATATCATAATACTCACCATAAGGTTACCTAAAACCATTGATATTCTATACATTTATCATTTTAATTGTGTATATAATTTCTATTGTAGTGAAATCGCCAGTTAGGATGCTTTTAAAACATGTAAAAACCTATATTTTTGCTTGTGAAATTATAATTTTGTACACTTTTTCATGTGATATGTGGTTGAAAATCTCCTGGACTAGAACCCTAAGTATGATAATACATATGATTAATAAGGTTTTAATGGACATGTAACAAAGTGGTTAAGCTAAAAAAGTTATAAAACGATTTTAAAACACATTTTAGAAAACCCATTTAGGGCTGTTTGAATTCGAAAATTTACACATCTATTTATGATTTATAAGATACTACATGTCCCCGAAGGATCGTTGGCCATGTAAAGAACCTCAAAAACCGATTTTATAACGAAAAAGATACGAACGATTCAAGTTTAACGTTAATATATACTTTTATAAAACTATTTTAAAAAAGTTAACTATTCACCACAGAAACTTCACTTTTAAAACATCAATAAATCAATAAAAAAATTTAAATATAAGACAATCCGAAAGAATCGCTAAAAACGAGTAAAACAATAAGTTACGACATTTATAGATATTACGATAACTAAACCTATAAAATAAATAATATAATCTGTTATGATCAGTAAAATCACTATTCCTTCAGAAAACTATGATTTCACTCAACCTTATTTGACTTTTAGACATGTATTTTCAGGTCCTAGGTATGAAGATTGGAGGAGAGCCGTGGCGTATAGTCAAAGAAGACGTATTATGTGTTTAAATCTATATTCAGTAGGATTCAAGTAGGAGGATATTTGATGACATCAAATAACGTCTATTTTATAGCATCATTTATCCTATGTAAATTGCCTATTTTGTATAATTATTGCACGGATTGGTACTTAATTGCTTAAATTTGTCATTCGTAGTAATTATGGAGCAATTGGTGAAGTTTAGCAAAAAGGCAATCATTTTGGAGCTTAAACGAATAAATCTAAAGACTACTGTTCTGAAAACCTAATACGCTGTATCCATCAAGGAAGATATGGCGTGTCCGTGCCTTCACTTCACAAGAAACCACGAAGATTTGATGACCTATACGCCGTATCCAGAACACCCTATACGTTGTATCGAAGATCGAGTATTGGAAGATATCAAATGTGGTCCCTACTCTAAAAAATCCGTAATACGTCGTATTCAGCTCATTCAATACGGCGTATCGACCATATTCCAGACCCTATAAATACAAACCCTAAAACCGAGTTTTAAGAGAGCATAAAAGTAGACGAATCCTTAACCACAAAAGTCAATTTTCAAAAGGGAAGAGAAGTCAAGAAGGTTAAGCAAAGCACCTCAATTCACAAGGAATAGATTGTAATCATCTATACTCTAATAATCGTTCGATTTTTAGTATCATTCGTTTAACTCGGTTAGGTTACCTTGGTAGTTCATGTATTATGTTTGTATTCGTTACAATGGTTATTGGCTAATACCTTTGGGTATTAGCCATGTTTATGACGATTTAAATGTTTGGATTGTTTATACCAATTGCATTCTTATTTGTTGTGTGTTGATTAAGTTTATCAATTTATACTCACTTATGTGCTTAAGTATGCGATCTATCATTCAAGTGGATCTAGGAATACAAAATATAGAGTTAGCTAGATGCTAGGATAGCTCTCCATATCTGTGATTTATATATCTAGAATCATAGGATCACAAATATTGACCTATCTTTGCCATTGATTTAGTGAACAAGTTGGCATAGCAGGTGACCTGGGATCAACAAATAACGTTCTGATTCCGTTGGTAAAGACTCGGACAGTGGACTACTAGTATATAAAGAGCCATTAAGCAGTATGTTAGTAAAGTCTCGATGAGATAGGGTTTAATAAGATCACCATTATTAATCTCCTAAGATAGATTATAATCAGCACCGATTGCTTTATTCGGATGTATTTAATTATGACAAAATTAGCATGTCTAGGTTTTAGGAAGAAGTACCGCCTAAATCTAGGAATGATATATCAACAACAATAAGACAATCATTGCACTAATAAACAAACCTGCTTTTTATTTGATTAAATATGGTTAATACGATTTCCTTACATTAGGCTTGACCGCTTCTCTATCTTCTAATTATCTGCTTGAGTGTGTTAATTATTCTGACTAGCTTAATCTCCAAAACCCCGTGACAGTCTCTAAAACCCCCTTCACGTTAGAATTAGGACTAACTTAAGATTAACATAGATTAGAACTAACATAGATAACTAAGATACTGGTAGACTTAGGAATTAACGCTCTCACTCTTAGTGATCGACACTTTACTTACCAACGAACCCACAACTAATCAGGTATACTGCTCGTTAGTGTTTGTTAATAGGTAATTCGGCTAAATATAAATGTAAAACTTGATAATTAATTTACCTATACACAACGAAGCACATGAACACATAACCCTAATTTCCAATTGTGAGGATTTAGCCTTATTCATTTCCTAATTTTTACCTAAATTCTACAAAAATATGAGTGGGATGGCGACTGTAGTAAAATTTAGAACTTGGCTTGGTATACAACTCGAAACCTCAATAATAAGCACTATTTTTAATAGATAGAGTGACCTTTCTAAACTGGTAAATTTGTAGGATTACACCAAAAAGCCTATACATATTGTGATATTAACTAACCATATCGGTTAGTTAACCCCCATATAAACCCTTTTGTTTACTCTCATCTTAAGAGTAAGATACCCCTAGAAAAATATGCTAAGCCATTCCTTTCTTTTCTTACACCACCAAATATTTGTTTCGTTACAATTTTACCCCTTAGCCTACCCTATTAGATTAAGTCCTATTTCGGTTGCTAGTTGCTTTTATGTAAAGTATTATATTTCATGTGTTTGTGTGCGTATTTTCTATCTATGGTTTGGTCGAAAAATTGCACAATGCAATGGGAATGTAAAAGTAGTATATTTTTATTTTTTGTGTGTTTACTACTTTCACAAGTATCAAAAATAGAATCCAGATTTATCATGTTCATGAAGTGGTAAAATTTTACACCCAATTTCGTTTTTCAGTATTAAATAAAAAAATGATAATAAAATAAAATGAAAAAAATACAAAAAACAAAAAAATACAAAAAGATGGAGAAAAAAGTGAAGTTTGTGAGATAATCTGTTCACCTAAGCTTAACCGATTCTATTATTTATGATGATCGATTCTTCGTTGGTACGTGTTATAAACCAACGATGTAAAGTTTTGTTGTATATTATTTTTAGTTGGTCTCAATATAAACCAACTATGTACTTTATGTATCAAGTGGTAGATATTGCCACTATTGTTGTATAGTATGTATATTATGGATGATTAGGAGTTGGCCATTATGGGAACACCAACTAGGGTGTTTTTGTGAAAGATCATGTATGGATGATCAAGACATCTATGACTATACTTGTGATCAGTTGTTTTTAAAGAATCTCCTTGACATGGTTTCCAGCTTAAAGTATTAGATCCTCTAACGCGGATGCATTAGATTCACCGTACTTGCTTGTTCTCATTACTAGAATGTCTTAAATTAGACAACACGATAAGAGTGAATCAGATAGTTACTATCTTTCTAATTGACTCGTCAGTTCATTTACTAGACCAGATCGATATCCAATTATCACAAGTTTGATTCATATAGAATCTTGCAAGTCACCTACCGCAGTGCTGTTTGATGTTGACACTGGAAGGATTTCCATTGTTAATGTGAATACTAAAGAGTGTCACTCTGATGTTCTGGCAAGATCACAAGGATCATGTGTAGGAATCTTTGATACCAATTGTTGTATATTGATTAACAACAAGTGTTATACATGAATTGTGTCCTAATCAGATTTGTAATTTGATCTCTCTTGGCTCTTGACTCGATTTGTGCACTTTGGTTTTAGTAGTTGGAGGCTGGAGCTTACTGCCACCTATTCAATATCAACTACATCGGAGTGAGAAAGTCAATAGATAACGTGTGCATCTCTGTGACAAATGAGACAAGTCTCATTTGAGAGAAACTCGAATGGCTGGGAAGGGTTGTACATTGCATCACTGGGTCCATGATGTCTATCTTCAATACCAGCAATCATCTTGTGATTCTGATAGATTATGTATTGACTCAATTTCTACCTAAAGTGTATGGAGGGATTATTTCTTTAGACCCTTTATCCTTACATCTCTTTTTCATTCTTCAACCCCTTCAATTTTTACCAATACGTCATCACTATCACCATGTTGTGATTGTTCCGGTGATAACGCATGCCTTAGTCTACATTATTCCCTTATTCTCATTCTTCTCCAATAATACCTAAGGATTTTTAATTTAACTATGGAGTGTCCATGGGTAGATCCCTCCGATTCTGGTTGGATCATAGGACTTATACCTAACCTTAACCACTAATATGTGAGAAATCACATATCCTTATTATATCCAAAAATGGCCCTTAAATGATCAAAATGTGCAAAAATATGCTTGTATTTGTGTATTTTGTTGTTTGTGTATGTGTAGGTACGAATATGCAAAAATCATAAGAAAACGGCCAAAACCGGATAAACTCGGACACGGGAATGGAAAGAGTGCACAAGAGCCGGAAGTTTCTAACAAAAGGTCTTTAAAAGTCAACTCTTGGTCAACAATGGTCAACCCACAAAATGCCAAAATCCTCAAAATACCATAAAAACCCTTAATGTTAAATCATAATTCACAAATGTCCCTAAAAACCCTAACACCGTTATCTCCTTTATATTAAAGAGATAACGGTCGTTATCCCTTTATCCCTATAACCCTTATATCTCGAGCCCATATAATCCCATAAGCCCAATTCCATTTACCAAGCCCAAGTCAACACCCCGTTACCCTGGGTCAAACAATGGTATAAAGAGAAAAGAAATGAAGCGCGGGAAATACCGTTTGTTACTGTTCACCGTCTTCTCCGTTTAACCCATCCTCAAAAACAAAGGGTAAAATGAAATTGACATGGCCAAATGAAGATTCCAAGTGCCAAGCTCCACCTCAGCATCAAAAACGTCACCAAGGCTTTCTATTGGTCAAGTTAACTCAAGGAATGACACGCGTGCTTCAAAGTAACACACTCATATGATGGAAATTGCACTAAAAACAATGGAAAAGAAGCACAAAGCCTCTGACACAAGGATTGCCACGCTGGCAATCCGTGTGCTCACTTAATAATCCAACGGTGAAGATTGAAGAGCCAATGATTGCAAGGAATGAAGGGTGTGGATGAAGGGGAGCGTCTAACAGACTTGAGGGCCTAGAAACTTCCTTCTCCAGCTATAAATACAGGCATCTCTTCACTCACAAGAGATATCTAGGAGTAGTATAATTTTAGTATAGTATAGCTTATTTTATGTAACTTTAGCTTATTGTTTTTCAATTTAAATGTAATTTTCTTCTATTAAGCTTGTAATCAGTTTTAAATATCAATAAAAAGTTTAGTTTTCATATTGTTCACTTGTTAATTCCTGTTTTTACCTAAATGCATAATGGTCTAAAAAGCTCTTTTATACTCTGTTAAAGCTAAATAAGCTATCTAATTCACTCATAAGCTAGCTACACTCTTATTTAAGCTCTTAAAGCTTAAATGAGCTTAATAATTCTCAAATCCACCCTCAAATTTACCTCAACTTAATTTTGGAAGGGAAATCAGTTATGGAAGGGTTTCCAAGTAGCTTAGTGTAGACGTATTTTAGTAATTTTTAGCTTAAATGTCATTTAATTCTTGTAATTTCCTTTTAAAAAGCATTGTAATTCATATTTCAGTAATAAAATTATAGTCACTTTTAAACTTGTGATTTGATTTGATTTTGCTTAATATGCAAAATGGTTTAAATAAGCTCTCAACTATTCAATAAGCTTTTAATAATCTGGCATAAGCTAGCTACACTATCATTTAAGCTCTTAAAGCTTAAATAAGCTTAATAATTCTCAAATCCACCCTCAAATTTACCTCAGCTTAATTTTGGAAGGGAAACCAGAAATGGAAGGGTTTCCAGGACACTCTAGCTTATCTATTATAAGCTAGAGCTTGTTGATTAGCTCATAAGAGCATTTGATAACCCTTGTTTGTGCAAAGGATGTTGTAAGTTCTCATTTTCATTTTATAGCTTAAAATTGCAATATAGCTTAATACAGCTTATTTTCTGCTTATTGCTGTTTAAATTAGCTTATTGTAGCTTAGTATAGTTGTTTTATGCTTATTATGTTCAATTTATAGTTTAAATATCATTTTATTAGTTTTAGTTATAAAATAGTTGAAAAATCCATAAAAATTAGCTTTAGCTTGTAGCTTGTAGTTTTAGCTTATTTGATTCTTGAAAATTGATCATTAGGCCTAATATAAGCTCTGTATTATCTGGTATTTGAGTTTCTAGTCTTAATTCTTAAACTTATAAGCTTAAAAATGGTTTTGATCAATTTAAAGGGGTGTTTGGCTAAAGACAATACTAACATAAGTTAGTACTTTCTGTGTCATTTGGTCTTTTAAATTAATTTGAAATCTTTTTTTGAGATTTATAAAGCTAGGATTTAAGGTTTTTTATAGATAAAACAAAGTTTTGATCAAGCTTAAGTGTAGGTTATTTAAATCTGTGTTAATAAGATCAGGTGTTTAGGGACTTTGAGCTTAATTTGTTTCTAGCTTGTTTTGACAATCAATTTACTCTTGTTTAAGTGTTTAATTAATGTAGAAATCATGTCTTAAGGTCTGCATCAATTAGTTTTAAGAATTGGTCTCTTTTGTGGTCAAATGCATCAGCATAGTAACACAGACAAATAGCCACTTTCAAGCTGAAAATCCAACAAGCAAAAGTAGTTGTTAGCTTTTAATTTTCATAGCACAAGTAGTTTGTAGGCCATATTATATAGGTTAGAACTTAATTTTGTTTAAAAAGATTATTTGAATATCTGTCTTTGATCTGCACTTTAGCTCTTTGTCTTTTCATTTAAAAAACAAAAAATAAGGTAAAACTGCATAAGCAACTTTTTCATTAAGCATTTGATTTTCAAAATAGTTTCTAAAAGTAGTTTTAAATAGCTTATAGGTCAAAGTTTAAGATGGTTCAAGTCAATAAGCCATAAGGATCTGTTAGACTGCTTAAAAATAAGTTCAAAAAGTCCCATTTGTCTATTTTGAACACAGTTTGTGCCAAAAAGCTTATTTGAGATTTTTAGCTTATTGTTTGTAGTTTTTAGCTTAATTCCTGCTTAGACTTGCTTGATAGATTAGTTATAAGTTGATTGTAGCTTATTAAAGTCAGGATTTGGCTTATTTTTAGCTTTTCATAAAAAATCCAAAAATATAAAATCAGTAGCAATTAGTTTTTTTCATGGTACTTTTTCTTTGCTTATTTGCATTTCAAAATGACTTTTCTCTGTAGTTTTAAGCAGCTTTTAGGTCAGTCTTTAAGTAGGATTAAAGCTTACCTTCATAAGGTTCTGTCTTTGACCTTAAAATTAAGCTCAAAGTCAGCACTTTGTTTGTTTTGAAATTTGTGGTTCCCCATGAATGCTTATTTTGTTTTTCAGCTTATAGCCTTTAGTCATGTGCTTAATTCTAGTCAAATTTAGCTTATTAGGATAGTTTTAGCTTAGTAGTAGCTTATTTAGCCATAGGTTTAGCTTATTTTAGTTTCTAGCTTATTATGTTTTGAAAAAAGTAAAAAAAACTAGTTAAGTGTTCTGTCATTTCTTTAAGCTGTTTTTCAGCTTATTTTTGTTTTTGAAAAAAGTTGTTTTTTACAAAAGAAGCTTATTATAAGCTGTTTAACAAATTTGATTTTTAAAGTTTTTGCAAAAATAAAAAAAGGGAAGATGGAAGTCGGGGGTGAGCAAGGCTCGAACCCTTGACCTCAACACCATCAACCTTTTATAAACCTCACAACACACACACTCAACCAACGTGCCCTGGGGTCTTTTTCATTTTAGAATTGCACAATTAATTCCTTACACACATTTTGCACTTTTTAGCTTATTAGGCGTTTTAGGCTTATTTGACAGGTTATTTGATAAGCTGAGTTCCTGAGTTTATTTTTCTTAGATTCTACACTGTTCAAGCTATTTTTTATAATTTTTCCAGTATTTTTATAAATAGTTTAGTATTTTTAATCATTTAATTTCATTAAAATCGTTTTTAATTCATAAAAAATTATAGAAAAGTCAAAAAAATATAATTCTTTTTTAGAAAATTTTCTTTAAACGTTTAGATCCTAGGAAAAAGAGATTTGCGTTCGTAGGGTTAAAATTGCAAAATCTTGTTTTTTAAAGAACGGGATTGAATCCCATTCTTATTTTTAGTGATTTTTAGCTTAAAACTCTTTCGTTTTTTGTCTAGTTTTCTTTGTCCTAGCTTTTTAGTCAATTAAAACTTATAAAAACCAAAAAGATAATTGTAGGACTTAATTTTGTTGATTTATTTTTTTTGGTCCCGTTTAGGATTCCCGAATTGCATTTTTAGTTAAAATTTAATTTCCCATTATTGTAGTTAAGTTCAATTGTCTCTTTATTTGTTCTCTATTAGGATTGTAGAAAACAAATCATCTTCGAACCAATTCAAATCATTGTCCAAATAACAAACGTGGTCTCAATTTCATAAATCTTTGGGAAAACGACCCGATAATCACTTACCGGTTTCTTATGTGTGGTATTTTTGTGAGGATTTTTGCTCTAAATCTTTGTCCTCAAGGATTTTTAGTAAATCTCTTTATACTTTGATATTATTACGTATAAAATTGAAATGATCAACCACCTTATGACTTCATCGACGTCGTGGGTAAATTGGTTGTTGGGTATAGTGATCGAAACCATAAAACCTATTGAAAATCAATCAAAGTGTTTGATAGAAATCCAGATGTTTTAACACATTATGAGTTTCATTCTTTTGAAATACCCCCCCATGCACATGTGCATCGAGATTTGAAATTGTTTTGCACATGTGGGTAGAAGTTGTGCACTTAGAGTCTTAAAGATCATATTTTTTGTATCAGATTTTAATCACATTTTCTCCCCTTATTTAAAATATTAAATATCTTGGTATTTGAAATACCAATTGATTAAAATTTATGACATGAAAAGTTTCATGGGGTGAAAAATGATACCACAAGGTTCGCATGAATTATTGGAACATTTTTCAGATTGCTCCCCTTCAACAATATATGCGAGATACCACAGAATTAAAAATTTGAAATTACAAGTAAAAATGATATGACACCACAAATATGTTAAAGATGGAGTTAGATTCCTTTGTGAACAGTACGTATAGTCATTTGACACTGAAATACCACATTTTAATTTCAATGAATGTTTTTGGATACATAAAATTAACATTTATGAGATGTACCCAAAATACATTAAAGGCTTTGGTTTTTAAAAGCTCCCCGTCAAATATTGATCCACATAAAAATGACATTTTTAGTACCACAATTTTGAGAAATTATCTGAGGAAGGGAGTGTTGAACACGCAATTTTGATGATACCACAAATAATATTCTAGATATTAATAAGATACCACAAATTGTATTAAAACAAGATTATGACATTTATAGTTCTATTTGAAAAATTATGTTCAACAATTTTGAAAAACCACATGATAGAAGACTTCTTTTCTATTTTTAGAGTAAGCGCACTGAAGCGTATACTTTCCTATGACATTCGGGACCGGGTTACAGTCTGAAGTAACTGTAAGCCATTTTAGAAATTAGAAATGACATGTTTTAAATTGTTTGAACTCTTGCTCGAACTTCATTTATACACCTGTGTTAATGTTAATCAACATTTCTTGGTACGTAAATGTTATCGATTCCAAAATACATGTCGAGAAGAATCTTTTTGGTATTTTTGAAATTTTCTGGTTTTATATTTTGTTTTTCTATATTTTATATATTTTATATAATTTTTTATCAAAGATGAGCTGGTGGTGTCCATAAGCCCATCCAGGTTTTGCTTGTCTTCCAAGTTAAGCTGAGGTGATTTAAGAGTGGATTAATGAAATAATAAAGCTTAGATAAGCTTTTGAGAAAGCTTATCTAAGAAATACAGGTTATAAGAGCTTATTGCAGTAACATTAAAACATGATTAAGCTAAATTTCCTTAAGTAAAAATAGGAATAAGACAAATTAAGTAAAACTAAATTTCATTAAAACTTGATGAGTTACATTGCTTTGAAAAGGAAATTCAATAAAAGTGAAATAAGCAGTAAAATAAGATGTAAATAAAACAGTAAATCTACACTACTCCTAAAACTAATCCTACACTAGATATCTTCCTCTGTGTGATCTGCCTGCTATTTATAAAGAGGAAGTGAACCTTCTAGCCCTTTAAGACGCTCCCCTATCTTTAATCCCGACCCTTCAATCACAATCCATCAACCAAGCACCCTTGGATCTCCCCCACGTCATAGTAGCCAATAGGAAACCACAGGATTGCCAGCGTGGATGTCAGGTGTGTCAGGCGTGTCAGCTACTTCTAGAAACAAAGGGTTTGTGTGTGTGGGTGAGGAAGTGAAATGATTTTATCCTGCTGTGAATTTGTTATGTGTAAAAAAAACGAGAAGGAAATTAGGGGTAAGAGATTGATGAATAGTGAATTTGACCCTTACGTTTTATAATTTTGACTTTAGACCGGGAGTTATAAGGTGGACTTTTGTTTGGGCTTTTGGTTTAATAATTGGGCCAAGGTTAATGGATTTGGACTAAAGATATGTTATAAAGGCTTTTAGTTTTAATAGTATAACTGTTAATGGGCTGACCTGGCCAATTAAAATGGGTACGGGTTGGCCCACTAAATATAAATATGCCTTCAGCTTCGATGTCTTGCACTCTTTCCATTCATGTGCTTGGTTTTGTTTGTTTTGCTCTATTTTTGTCCTTTTATGCTGTATCCGTTACCTGCAAGACACAATTCACAATACAAACGAATACAATGTATTTTTCATGTATTATTGGTCATTATTGGTCTTTTTAGCTCATTTTGTTAGGTAAAAGGTATGTGTATGTGTATTTAAGCACATACCACTTACCAAGGTTGAAGTTTGAGAAAGACCATGTTTGCTCTGCTTGTCAACTAGAAAAAAGCAAAAACTATACACACAAACCCAAATCTGAAAACACCATTATGGAAGTCTTTCATACCCTTCATATGGATCTATGTGGATCAATGAGAGTGCAGAGTATTAATGGGAAGAAATACATTTTCGTCATCATGAATGATTTTTCAAGATTTACTTGGGTTATGTTTTCTAAAGCAAATACAAGTTGGTCTTAACAAAACTGTTACATACACCCGAACAGACAATGGCATAAAATTTGTTAAGCAAGTTCTGACTGAATTCATTGAAAGTGTCGGCATCACTCACCAAAAATCTGTTCCGATAACTCCTCAACAAAATGGCGTTGTCGAAAGACAGAATCATACTCTTGTGGAAGCTGCTCAGACAATGCTGATATTTTCTAGAGCTCTGATGTTTCTATGGGCAGAAGCTGTTGCTACTGCGTGTTACACCCAAAACAGATCCCCAATTCATACTCAGCATAACAAAACTCGATATGAGCTTTTACATGATAAGAAACCTGATCTTAAATTTCTCTGAGTTTTTGGTGCTCTTTGTTACCCTACAAATGACAACGAAGATCTTGGAAAATTAAAAGCAACAGCTGATATTGGGATTTTTGTTAGTTATGCTCCCAATAGGAAGGGTTATAGAATCTACAACAAAAGAACCCGACAAATTATGGAAACAATTCACGTACAATTCGATGAGCTGATTGAGAAAATGGCTCCTGTGCACATCAGTACAGGACCTAAGCCTATTTTGATGACGCCTAGACAAATCTGTTCAGGGCTCGTCCCTAACCCGGTCCTTGCAGCTCCTTATGTATCACCAACTAATAAAGATCTAGAGATTTTATTCCAACCGATGTTCGATGAATACTTAGAACCCCATAGTGTTGAAAGACTAGTACCTCCTGCTTCTGCAGTTCAAGTTCCAGTTGTTTTAGTTGATGCACCTTCTTTTACAACAATTGATCAAGATACACCGTCAAAAAGTCATTCATCATCATCCTCCATAGGACAAGCTCCTATCTCACATCAAGGTGTTGCAGCTGGACCCACTATCGAAGACAATCCTTTTGCTCAAGCTGCAGACAATCCCTTTGTAAACGTGTTTGCTCCAGAACCTAGTTCTAATGAGTCATCATCAGGGGATGTTAGTTCAGCTGAAACCAATCAAGTTGATCAACAACATAATCATCTCAAAAAATGGTCCAAGGATCACCCAATGGATAATATAATTGGTAATCCTTCTCGTCTGATATCCACCAGAAAACAGTTAGCTACCGATGCCTTATGGTGCTTTTACAATTCTGTACTTTTAAAAGTCGAACACAAGAATTTCATAACTACTATGGCTGAAGCTTGCTGGTTTGAGGCTATGCAAGAAGAAATACACAAATTTGATCTGCTTCAAGTATGGGAATTAGTTCCAAAACTATACTGTGTAATGATAATCGCTCTAAAGTGGATTTACAAAGTCAAGCTTGATGAGTATGGTGATGTTCTGAAGAACAAGGCCTAGTTAGTAGTGAAGGGATATCGTCAAGAGGAGGGTATCGATTTTGAGGAATCATTTGCACTGGTTGCACAGATAGAGGCTATTAGAATCGTCATTGCAAATACCGCCAGCAAGAACATGATCATCTATCAGATGGATGTGAAGACCGCATTTCTGAATGCCAAGCTGAAAGAAGAAGTCTACGTCAGTCAACCCAAGGGATTTGTTAATCCAGATCATCCTACACACGTCTATCGTTTGAAGTAGCTTCTTTATGGCTTAAAGCAGGCTCCACGTGCGTGGTATAACACATTATTAAGGTTTCTTCTAGAAAACAAGTTCTCCAAGGGTGTAGTGGATCCTACATTATTCACTCAAAAAACAGGCAAACATATTCTTCTTATTCAAATTTAGGTAGATGATATTATCTTTGCCTCAACTGATCCCAAAGCTTGCGACATATTTTCAAAAGAGATGAGTTCAAAATTTCAGATGCCAATGATGGGACAAATGTCGTTTTTCTTAGGATTACAAGTTTCTTAATGTCCTAGAGACATCTTTATTAATCAATCAAAATATGCTCTTAAAATTTTAATGAATTATAGAATGGATACTTGTTACCCTATAGATACACCAATGGTAGATCAATCAAAACTAGATGAGGACCCCTTAGGGATTCTAGTTTATCAGACTCAGTTTTGAGAAATGGTCGCTCATTAATGTACCTCACTGCCAGTAGACCAAATATTGTATTCGTTATGTGCGTGTGTGCTAGGTATCAGGCAAAGCATACCAAACAGCACCTTGAAGCAATTAAGCGAGTCTTTTGGTACCTTAGAGGAACCATTAACATGGGTCTTTGGTATCCGATGGACACCGCTATGGCACTAATGGCCTATTCAGATGCAGATCATGCAGGTTATCAGGATACCCGCAGAAGTACGTCGGGAAGTGCTTAGTTTTTAGGAGACAAATTAGTGAGTTGGTCATCAAAGAAGAAGAAAAGTACTGCTATCTTAACCATAGAGGCTGAATACATTGCTATGTCTGGATTTTATGCTCAATTCCTTTGGATGAGATCACAGCTAACGGACTACGGCTATTCATTCAATAATATACCTCTGTATTGTGATAACAAAAGTGCTATCGCTCTCTGCTGCAACAATGTTCAGCACTCCCGGTCAAAGCACATCGACATACATCACCATTTCATAAGAGAGCAAGTGGAGAACAGTGTGGTTGAACTTTACTTTGTGATGATGGATTATCAACTTGCGGACATATTCACAAAGGCATTACCAAGAGAGCGGTTCGAATTTCTTCTCCCGCGACTAGGAATGAAGAGTATGACTCCGGAAACTCTAAAACGTCTTCAGGAAGAAGAGGATGAGTAAAGGAAGGTCTTCATGTATCCTATGTATATATTTAAAACCAAAAAGAAAAATACAAAAATATAAAACATACAAAAACCATAAAAATTAGAAAATAGAAAATACCAAAAATGTTTTTCAAGACATGTCTTCTGAAAATCGATAATATTTATAGACCTAGAAATGTCATTCAATAATGACACGGCTCTTTAAATAAAGTTCGAGCAGAAGTTCAAACCTTTTAAAACATGTCTTCATGGCTTGCAGTTATTTCAAACTGCAACCTGGTTTTCAAACTGAGGAAAGCATTTCATCAAAAAGACAGCTGTTCCTGACAACAGGTAATTAATTTTTCCCGGGGATGGATTACTTTATATCCATGCATCAGGAGTAATGTACGTTTCAGTGCGTTATTTCTTCTTCAAGAAGAGAAGTCTTCTTTCTAACCAGATATTTTTTCTTAGTTGATTCTTCAAAATTATTTGTGTTAACCACGGTGGAAAAAGTGTTGTTGAAATTAATCAGTTTATGCTTTTACAATAAATTTGTACACTCAAACAATGACTACATCTCTTTAAATAGAAAATGAGTCATTGTTTGAGGGGGAGAGTGATTTCAAATTTATTTCATTAAACGGATTTCTAAAACATCACACAATTAATGGAAAAGGTTTTTGTATTTGAACCCTTGCAATACTTTAAATCTAAAATAAAATAGGATATAATCCCCAAGGACCAAATCTGCCAAATATGAAAATTAAGACTACTTAAGGCAGCGGTTTGCCCAACTGGTCAACGCTTCTTTTCCTGGTCAAACATATAAAACGCACACACTTCACGCAAACCGCCTCCACTGTAGCACCTTTGATCTCCATATTCTAGTGATTTTCTCGCTAAGGTAACTCTTAAAACCTATTCAATATCATTAGATAATACTATAGATTAAAGGAATTAAATCAAAACACGCTTAATCATTGAGAATCACTAGAAAACCACTTAGGGTTTCTTGAAAATAAAATGTTGTTTGAAAATGATGATTGGTAGCTGGGATAGGTGTGTTTAGGGTCAATATTTACTCAATCATAAATTTCTTGGATTAACTCTAACACATTTGTGTTCTAAAATTAATCTTACATTCGTTTTTGATCGAATACTTGTGTAGTGTAATATGTTATGATTTTGTTGTTGGGATTTGTTCCTTAGGGTATGATGATGTAGTTTTGATGTTTAGTTGTGATCCCCAATTATTGGTATGCTCGAATTGATGATTTTCATAAGTATGTTGACTTTTGAAAGTCAATAGTGGCTTGTTGTAGTTGAAATCTGTTTGTATGCTATTGGTTATAGTTTAAATGTTATGTTTTTGTGTATAAACATGTATGCATGCCCCCTTATGGTTTTAAAAGATTTCGAGGCTTAAAGGTAGCTTAAGGCTCAATCTAGATAAAATGAGATAAAGTTGGTTGTTTAAAATTCGTGCTAGTAGATTAAAATGAGTCTAGGATGCATTGGATTGTGTTTGATTTGCCAAAATTAATAGAATATTGACTTTAGGTTAGTTGTTCATCATAGCGGTTTGTGTTTCTAGTTAAGATTCTTGGCATCGATTTGCTTAGGCTTTTTCTAAGCAGCGGTTTGCTTTGTTTATGCTATGCAGTGGTTCAGTTAGAGTTTTCTCGTAGCAGTTTGATTAATTTTTCCTGTAACGGTTTGAATTATTTATGAATATTTTAGTTCATACAGGGAAACCGCTGCATGGCAGCGCTTTGGTAAATTATTCTTTTAATATTAAAATAGTCAAACCTTTATTTTGATTTTTTTCCAAACGGCAGCAGTTTGATTAAATACTAATAAAATATTCATAGCGGTTTGGTCACAGCGGTTTAAGGAAAAAATATTATTTTCTTATTTATTAATGATATTTTATTTGTAGCAGTTTGTCAATCAACATTTCTCAGCGGTTTGCCCAAACCCTTCACGGCAGTTTGGTAACCTGCTACACGGCGGTTTACCTAAACCAGTGTATGGTAGTTTGGTAAACTGTTAGGTAGCAGTTTGGGCAAAACTCTTATAACTTATCCTATTAAGCCCATTAACCACTTAAGACCCATTCTAAAGGCCCAATTACATAGCTAACTCCCATCTGGGCTTTGTTAGCTTGTGATTGAGCTTGACAGATACTTTCTAGACCTTAACCAAGGTTGACCACTGTTGACTATTAGAGTAACTAAAGACAATGACCAATGAATTAATGTGGAATATCTCATCAAACCTGAGTTAATAATAACCTAATCAAACATGGTATGGAAAATCATAAACAAGGCTCATATTCTCTTCTAACATTAAATATTTGCTATTTTGTCTATCTGTGTTGATATTCTTTAGCAGATAAGATGGCTGAAGAGAATGTTCCCGCTCCTGCTCCTACAAGATCTGACGAACAGATTCTTTATTTCAATGCATGGTTACCTGTTAGAAAGGGCAATCTTCTCTTGGATCTACAGAAATTACAAAAGAATCCTATCTTTCACATCTCAGTTGACATTCTCCAAAACACAAATTTCTTTAGAGCATTCATTGCATCAGCAAATGTTCCAACTATCTACATACAACAGTTCTGGAATACCCTTGTACAGGATGCAAAGACTAGGGTATACAGCTTCCAACTGGACGAACATTGGTTTACTCTTAATGCTGATCTTCTTCGTAAGGCTTTGGAGATTACCCTTGTAGACCCATCTCATCCATTTGAGTCACCTCCAGCTGGTGAACAGGTTATGGACTTTATGAACGAACTGGGCTACCCAGAAGAAATTCACTTTGTTTCCAAGATGCACGTGAACAACTTATACCAGGCATGAAGAGCTATTATGTCTTTGATCAACCAGTGCTTAACAGGGAAGACTTCTGGCAATGACAAACTCGGACACCCTGTTCTTCAAATGTTGTGGGGTATTGTCACAAGATCCAATGTTGCCTATGCAGAACTTCTATAGGAAGAGTTTGTACAAGCTATCAAGTCTTTCTTCACTGACAAAGCCAATCTAAGTCTTTCTAGCAAGAAGCCTAAGCCTCATGTCATCCCCTACTGCCGGTTCACAAAGCTTATAATATATTATTTGGGGAGCATACATAACATTCACAGAAGACCTGTATCTCTTGTTCACGTTACGAGAGATGACTATCTTCTTGGTAATCTCAAGTTCATCCCTAAATGCAAAACGGATGAAGTTTTTGGAAAGCCTATTCCACAAGAGTTTATTACGGAAGCCATTCAAAATTCAGAGTACTACGAGAAATATTTGGAAATGGCTGGTCGTAAACCCACAGCTAAAGAGGTTGGAAAGAAGAAGACAACTTCTAAAGCTGACAAGCCCAAACAGCCTGCACCTGCAAAACAGTCTAAGCCTGTGAAAGAGAAACCATCCAAGTCAACTCCCTCAAAGAAAATCCGAAAGGGTAAAGTGATGAAAGTTCGCAAGGGAAAGAGGACAGACAATCTTGTTGATGAAGAAGATGAAGAACCTCAACCAACTCCTAAAATTCTAGTGGATGATGACGAATACAATCTTCAGAGAGGTAATCATATGTGTTTGGAATCTTTTCAGGCATCCGTCGGTAGAGTGGCTATTCATGAACCTGCCTCAGGGATCACCCAAAAACTCCCAGTTGTTGAAGGTAAATGGAAAGGCATTGCTACTGATGAACAAGCTGCATAATCACTTCTTGACCTGCAAAAGCAGAAGAAGCAAAGTACCACGGATCAATACATATTTCAAAGGCGGATTCTAGTAACTCAAGATGCATCTACTGGACCCTCTGCACAACCTCAGGATGATACATCCGCAAATGTGGTCCGTGATACTCCGTCTCCTTCAAATGCTGAAACTGGTGCTGATACAAAAAAGTCTAATAGTGAGGCAGACACTAAAATTCTTAATGTTGATGAAGAAAGCGGCGAGGACGTTTCAAACACAGTGGCGTTGGAGGAAAGAACTATTGAGCTAGACGAAGGCCAGGCTGGATCAGACCCTGGTAAAACACTCGAGTCGCGACCTCCACTGGAAGAAGACCAGTCTAGATCAAACCCTGGACAAAGTCATGTGGTTCTTGCTGGACCAAACCCTGAACCCATGCACGAAGACTTCGTTGCTACTGTTTACCCTCAAGTTCATGAAAGCTTGAAGCTTACAACTGAGGAACAAGTCCACATCAGGAACTCTTTCGTCAATGAAGAATTTAGATGATGCATTTACCTTTGGTGATGAATTCCTTAATGACAAACAAACTGAAGAAGAACCAGGTAAAGCTAATGTGGAAACTAAGGTTGAGTCCATGGTAACTGTTCCCATCCATCAAGTTCCTTCACCAGCTCATCCACTATCCACTCCTATCATCGATCTCACACCTCCCAAACCAGTATCTCCTCCCGGTCAAGAACTCATCTTTACAGCTACAATTGCAACTACAACAACAACACTTCCACTACCACCACCTCCACCACAACAAAGCACTATAGTTCTTGAGCTTGCTACTTATGATTCTGCACTGGAGAAGATATGTGTTAACTTTGAGAAGAAACACAAGCTCCAGGACAAGACTACTCAAGCACTTTCATCCAGGGTTTTCACGCTGGAGAATCACGATTTGTACTCGAAGATTGACAATTACATCAATGAGACCGTGAAAGAAGTTGTAAACAATGCTCTCCAAGCTCCAATTCATGAACGCTTCATAGACTTGACTGAATTTGAGATAAAAGAAATTCTCCCTGATCGGATGTTGGAAAGTGGCTCTTACAGATCACATCCGGAGCATAGAACCCTCTACGAAGCTCTAAAGGCATCTATGGATCGTAAAAACAGGAAGGAATTCAATAAAGAAATGGCAAAGTCTTGTAAGAGACGTCGTGATGACCAAGATCCTCATCCACCTCCCCTAAAGGACTCTGAGCAAAGCAAGAATAAAAAACATGATTATGATGCATTGGCTTCAAAACAACCTCCAACTCAGACGTCCTTAGCTTGGAAGACTTTTAACACAAGAGAAGCTCCCTCTGCTTCTCTAAGAAAAAGACTACCTCTTAATCTGAACAGCCTATTGATGACGTTCCAATACCAGATGATGTGCATTTCTCAGACTCAGAGGACACCGGTGCTGCCCATCTTCCAAAGATCAAGACCAAACCAGACTGGTTGAAGCCTATACCAGAAACAGAAGCATTAGAAACACCTGAACAGGACTAGGTCGTTCCTCCGAATGACTTACCTAAAACTGAGAACAACTGGGCCAATGCACTCGCCAAAACCTATAAAGATCCAGTAGAAAACAAGTTACTTCAGAAAAGTGGAGATATGGACTCCTTCATTAAATGGTATTGCAAGCAGATTGAGATGTCATAGCTCGTTAAAGCTAATTTGAAAGGTCCAACTTACAAGTTAGACAGACCATTTCACACGAACAACATCTCCCTTCCATTTAAAATGGAAGAGTGTCACTTGCTACTAACGAATCAGATTGATTTGGTGAATCCTAAGGGTAATCGAGTTGTGGATGCTGTTAGCAAACCATTATCTCTAGGAGGTCCACCTGGTCAGGTAACAATTCTGTTAGCCTCAATTTATTGAGTCGAACAAGGAAGTTCGGTCACTCTACGATGGAGCTTCGGTCTTTAATTAGTTAACGTTGTAATAGGATATTATCGGGAATCGGGCTCGATAGTTAATCTAATATTGTATATGTTTTGGGTTTAATCCCAAGCAAAACCCGAGCCCGGGTCCTAGTTAAATATCCCGCGCGTCACTTTTAAGTGTCGGGGTATATAAGGAACTTTTCCACTTGGAAAAGTTAGTTGTTCAAAATATCTTATAATTCATTTCTCTTTTCTCTCTCAACTCTCTCTCTCCTATTTCTCTCTCTAAACAACTCACTCTCTCTATCTCATTTCTAGTCCGATTTCGTGGTCGATTGTATGAAGTGAAGTGTTATCGGGATCCTACAAATAGTAACAAGACTATTAAAATGAGAGTGACACATTTATGAGATTTGTTTCATCATTCCTAGACCTAGACTTAAAAAGGTTCACGTTTGAGTGGTTTGGTGAGGATGCCGACGATGTTGTCTTCTGACGAAACTTTTTCGATGAAGATATCCTTTTGGTCATTGTCGCGAAGGAGATGACG
>BQNB010042059.1:0-46373 GCA_026074375.1 Tanacetum coccineum | reverse complement strand
AAAACATAAGTTATGACGGTAGTAATGAATTGGCTAGGCTAGCACGTTTTTCTTCCTGATTACTTCTATCAATTTACTTTCTCGCAATTTACTTTCCGGTTATCTTACAAATCAATCTTAAACTATTTTCAATACGTAACAATTTGAATTAAAACTAATTAAAACTTAGCTCTTGTGACGACCTCGAATTTACCATCTCTACACTACTCACGCTCGGGTTCTCTGCCTGTTAGTGCGTTTGTTAGGTGAATCAAGTTTTATAAATTTAAAACTTGGTAAATAAATATTTAAAATAAAATACGCATCAGATATCTACTATGCAAACATGACATATAACACGTTTCCCCTATTCTACCAAAAATTCCACAAAAATATGAGTGTGCCAATGATTGTAGTAAACTTTAGAACTTAGCTTGGTATACTATTTGAGGCCACCATAATGAGTATTATTTTTATAATTGGAGTAACTTGTCCAGATTGGTAAATTTCTAAGGTTAAACCCAAATAGCCTATGTCATTTACGAATATTATGTGTTATTAACTAACTACATTGGTTAGTTAACCCCCATATAAAACCCTTTTGTTACTCTCATTTTTAGAGTATGATACCCCTAGCAATACCTTCTGAGCCATTCTTTTCGTTTCTTACACCACTAAAATATGTTTCGTTACACCTTTACACCTTAGCCTACCCTGTAGATTAAAGTCCTTTGTTGGTTGCTAGTTGCTTTTGTGTAAAAGTGTGTACTTCCTGTGTTCGTGTACGTATTTATTATCCTTGGTTAGGTCGGGAATTTCACATTGCAATGGGAATGTGAAAGTAGTTTCTTTTATTTATCGTGTGTTTACTACTTTCAATATTATTTTTATTTCCGAGTCATGAGTATTATGGAATTATTATCCAGATTTAGTATGATCGTGAAGTGGCAAAATTTTACACATTTATTCGTTTTCTAGTTGTTTGAAAAAATAGAAAAATAAAAAAAATGCAAGACAGAAAAAAGAGGATTGTGAGATAATCGGTTCATCTAAACTTAACCGATTTTAAATTTTATGAGATAATTGATTATTCGTTGATACGTGTTATAAAAAACGATGTAAAGTATTGTTGTATATTATTAAAAGTTGGTTGCAAAAATTAACCAACTATGTATTTTTTGTATCAAGTGGTAGATATCGCCACTATTGTTGTACTATATTATGGATGAATGAGAGTTGGTTGTTATGGGAACGCCAACTAGGTTTGTTTTTATGGATCTATAAGGATGATGATTAAGACATCTTTAAGTCTAATTCGTGTCTACCAAACAAAGCGTGTGTTTTCCGTGTTAAATCGTGAGTTAGTCGGTGATTTGTGTCTTTTTCAAGGTTATGGTCGAGAAAGTAGCTTGCAATATTATTATTTATTGGTTAGACTTAATTTATCTGTTTTGTTATTTTATTTTACACCAATTATATTATGTTTCCTATGCCTAATCCCTACCATATATCATTCTTCATCCTAACTTTTGGTTTACTCAAATCAGGGAGTGAGCAATCACATGTGTCTCATTCATGGATTTGAATGTGTATGTGTGGTTTTATCGCCCTTGTTGGTGCAACACTATTGGTAAAGATTACTTAATCATGTTCTTTAGCTTATTCGAGTTAGGGAGTGAGCAATCATAAGTGTCACAATCATGGATTTAGGCGTGCATTTGTGGTTTTATCACCTTTTATGGAATATTTGTATCGATAGAGATTAAAAAGAGTGATCAGCCCTTAAGCCTTGTCATAATCACCCACTTTACCTTTCTAGACTGGTTACTCCTCAACTTTAGTGGTGGAGATGTGTATCCTTGCCAAGCTTATGATAGAATACTTGTCATGACTGAGCAATTGAGCGAACTACTAAATGTTACCACATAGATTAGTTAAGTGATTGAGTGATTACATTTCCTATTTCGTAAGGTGTTTGGTTGTGCACTAGTAATTGAATAAAAACACTTAAAGGAAAAATCCTAGACATTTGTTTGGGATAAGTTTTCATAAGTTAAATCTAAAGTCTACTTGAGGATAAGTAGAATTCAAGTGGGAGGATATTTGATGACATCAAATAACGTCTATTTATTAGCATCATTTATCCTATTTATATTGCTCGTTTTACATTATTTTATATAAGATTTGATACTTAATTGTTTATCATTATGAATTTCAGTTATTATCGAGCAATTGGTGAAAGATAGAGAAAATAACATGTTTTGAAGCATAAACGAAGAAGTTTGAGAAAGTCTAATGAATCTGAAGAATACGCCGTATCATTCTAGAGAGATACGTTGTATCCCAAGACTTAGATGAATTCAAGACCATTGCTTGACTTTGAAGAATACGTCGTATCCACATCAGCAGATACGCCGTATATAAAACCTTGGTTAACTTTCAGAACAAGCATGTTTTACTCTGAATATGCTGTATCTAAAAGACCTCAACACACCGTATTGAGTAGCGGTTGAAGATTATTCTGGAATATTATAATCGTGGAGCCCATGCTGAAGACCCCATATATGCCGTATTAGACCCCTCCAATATACCGTATCGACCAGATTTCAGACTTATAAATAGAAAACCTAACATTCAGTTTTTTGTGAGCAATAAATAAGCTTTTAACCAGCAACTACGATTCTCAGACGATTTAAGAGACAATAAGGTCCTAAAAGTGCATTCATTCCATAGGAAAACTCTTGTAACCAGTATACTCCGCTATAGTCGTCTGGTTAGCGTATCATTCTTTATGAATTCTACTTTAATTGTTCTGAATATGATACTGTGTATTATTACAAATATTATAGGCTAATACATGTAGGTAGCCAAGTTTATGATAATTTAGTGTTTTGATTTATTTATATTGATTGTTTACTCTTTCGTTACATGTCAATTATGTTTATCACTTAATACCCGTTTATGGCTTGATTATGTTTTCATCTATCATTCAACTGGATCTAGGATTACAAATAAAGCGCTGTAATTAATCGTTATTAGGCTGTAGGCTAAAGTCTGGGATAGATATTACATACAACTTATCTATATATCTGGATCAGTAGGATTACAAATAAAATCCTAGTTCTACCTTTGTTTAAGTAAATGGTAGACTAAGGTAACTTAGGATTACAAATAATGTTATATTTCCTTTAGTAGTTTAGTGGATTGTAGAATACGAGTATATAGATAACTATTAGGCATAAGTTGGTAAAGCCTCGATGAGCTAGGTTTTAATATTGTCACCTAGATAGATTATAATTAATGGTATGAACTTTATGCGGGTTTGATTGATTGTTGTTGGATCGTTTACTGAATAGATCTTAACCTTTAGCTTGTAAAGGGTTTGTTCCTTTAGATAATTCTAAAACAACAATAATGAAACACTGATTTGAACACTATTGATTATACGGAAACTAATCAATAATGCTAAGAAGAACAATATTAAGAATCACAAAAGAACTTTATATTATCACTTGAATCTGCCTAGGTTACAGATTACAAAACTATGATTGCTAATCGATCTCTATTGATCTGTGTAGAACTATATCTACTAACTATGCCTAGGGTTCCTTTTATAGACTAAGGAAACCCTAATGGGCTTTACAAAACGCGTATAAAGATCATGCATATCCTTTCCTAAGATATCTCATGCATATCTCATAAACGGTACTAACTATTTTATACTAACGGTACTAACTATCTGATCAGTACTAACATTTTGTACTGTCAGTACAAATTACAACTAGCGGTACTAACTAATATAACTAACGGTACTAAGTCAGGAATGCATAATTCCCAACAATCCTCCCCTAAACATGATTGTTGAACTTGTTTAACTTCATGTTTCTTTAGTGTAAACATCTTGTAGACCAGGAGGATGTATCCAAACACTCTGTCAAATCTTGATCTGATCTTTGATAATTTTGACATCTTTAGCTATCCATTTTTATCTGCAACATATCTTCTCAGCAACACAGCAACATCCAACTAAGTTGGCTTTGTAGTTTTTGGCAAACTACCAGCCATTAATGGATTTGATATTCCTTTACCAGTAGCCGTTTGCTCTGGGATAGCCAATTCTTCATTGTAAACAACAAGGTGAATTGATAACCTTATAGTTTTGAGTAAACTATCAACTATCAATGGATTTGATTTGTCTTTACCAAAAGCCGTTTGCTTTTGGACTAGTCAATGCTTCATTGCCATAACATGGTGCACTGATAACCATATAGTTTTTAGCAAACTATCAGCTATCAACATATTTGATTAGTCTTTACCAGGAACTATTTGATCCTGGACTAGCCAACTCTTAACTATGAAGCAAGGTGAGTTGAGAACCATATAATTTTTGGTAAATTGTCAACCATAAACGGATTTAAGAAGTCTTTACCATAAGTCGTTTGCTTCTGGACTAGTCAATTCTTGATGTCTGTTAGACATGGTGAATTAAAGACCATTTGTTACGTGGTGGTTAGCCAACACCCAAACCCTTCTCACTTCCATTCACAACATTACTCTTCATTAAGCTATTGCTTAATGTATCTTACCAAATGTAGTGCAGCAGTACTTTCCTCTTCAACCTCCAATCCCAAATCAAGCATTCTTTGCAACAATTCCTTGGAGAGAGGGTACCTTCTTTCAACTAGCATGTAGATGACTATCCCATCCTTAAGCTCTAGTATGCAAACTCCATAAGCTTCATACAGTCTCTAACTAACAATCTCCTAATCTTGTTGATTGTTCCAGAAATCACCTTGATCATTTTCTTCTGTTGAGGATTCCATCATAATCTTTAAGTCTCCTTAAAGAATCAACTCAATACCTTCTGGTGTGATTTTTGAGTACCGCTTCATCACCAAATCATATAAATGAAACAAATCCTACCTATAAAAAATATGTAGTACCTCCATTAGATAGTTAAATGCCTTGAAGTGCCTATTAACTCTGTAGACAACAAGGTAATCCCCATCTGGTGATGAAACCTTGTGCAACTTAGAAACAAAAGATTTTGTCTCCATAATCTCACTATCTAAGGTACTATCAAATGTAACAATCCTTAGACATTTTCTGTGTTCATCATCACTATCATCATCTGGTTGTGGTCTTGGCCTTTTCCTAGCAATCATCTTCACATGACCACTCTTTCTTTTCTTTGTACCCTGCTCTGTCACTTCTTGTTCAGTAGGTACCTTTGCTGTGTCTTCTTCCCTTGGAGTTTCATTGACAACCCTCTTCTTTTTAGGGTATTTAGATTCTTCATTCAACTCCTTAATCTGTCTCTCATCCTTAGCAGAACCAATAGCAATAAAATCTTTATCAAACCTTTTAACCTTTTTATACAGAACTTGTATTTCTTCAAAGTTCTTGTTCTTTAAATCAGCATGCTTCTTTCCTCCTACATGCTTCAGATAGGTCATCATTTGGTTTCTTAGCTGAGTTCTTGTTGGTGGTCTGCTTCTGATTGCAGCAGCTCTTTGTTGAGCAAGGAACCTCCTTTGAGCAGCAATAGTATCATAAAGAAATTTGGCTCTCTCTTCAACTGTAAACGTTTCTCTCTCTTCCTCTTGAAGCCTTGTTAGATATACTTATAAGATATTTATTAGGATATTTATCTAAAATATCTTTTAGATCTTTCCTTTAACTTAACCTAGTTAAACTTAACTAGAGTTTTTTAACCTTAGGTAAGCCCTATATAAAGGCTTAACTAGTAAGAAAAACATACAAAACACATTCCTAAGGTGTAAAACACAAAAATCTCTCTCATTTCTCTCATCATATATCACGGCTCAAAACCATCTCCATAACACATCCATACTTTGATTTTCTAGATCAAATACAAGTGTTCTTACATCTATTCTAAGGTGTTTAAGCATTGGTTAATCTTTGCCAGTTTTGGAGCAAAGATTGGGAAAAGATTATGGTTTCAATCCTAATCTAGGGTTTCCATTGGTGCAAGCTTGTGGTTTTTGAATCTAACCAAAGGGTTTGGATTTGTTGCGTCATCATACTACATCTCATCAAGGGTAACTAAGACTCGTTACGTAGTCATACTTATGATGTTTATGTGTTTCATATGTGTTATTTAGCTAATACCATTTAGGGTTTCTTTAAGGGTTTGTAAAAAGGGGTAAAGCTAAAAAGTCCTAAAAATCAAGTTTTAAACACTTCTGAGGGAAAATATCTTGGGGGCTGTGTGTAATTCAAAAATTTTTACTTTTACTGTTTTATGATTTTAGAAAATACTTCATGTCACAAGGATGGGGGGCATAAAGGAACTCGAAAAACCGATGAATAACGAAGAAGATACGCTATTTACCAGTTTACGGTTAGTTATTACTTTTAGAAAACAATTTTTATAAAAGTATATTCATCACAGAAAACATCTACTTTTAAACATCAATTATATGATAAAACTTTTATATTACAAAAACCGTGACGAAAAGAATCACTTAAAATCGAGTTAAACCGAATAGTTATGACGAATATACGATTTAAGCTAATTAAATTATATAAATTCTTACTTATTCATGAATTAGTAAAAAGTACTATTCATCAGCAGATTTTAACTTTTTAACAATACGATTATTTGATACATCTTTTCATAATACGAAAGCGTGAACGAAGGAAAACGTACACAACGGGTTTAAAAAACGAGAAAGTTACACAGATTTCGAACTTTTGCACTATTTCTGAGGTGATAGTGTTGGTTCGTTTTTTAATAAAAAACTTTTGAAAACTTTATGGAATATTTCGAATAAATATTTATAATTAGTTTTGACTTCATATATTTTTTTTACAAAGGCGATTAAACCTTTAACGTTATACGGAGATAAATACATGGTATTTATTATCAAATACAATTTGAAATAATTTCACAAACGCACACTAGATGGTGAGTGTAGACTATATAAAAAATATATATGTGTTATAGTTACAAAGAGCTTATATTATAGGGAATTCTAATTTAATGAGGCCTCTCTTTCGGATGGCGTATTGACGAGTTGTTGGATTTACGATTTAAAGTATCCTAGCTCCTCGTACGTCATGTATGAACACACTCATTTAATTATGATAGCCGAACGATAGGCGATATAACAATATAGATTATATTCAATGTATTAAATAATACGTACTTTGGTACTATACGGACCATATTTACTTAGGTTGCTTTCGGTCGCTGCGTTCCGTGATAATTTTCTGCCATTACTGATATTTGGTCATTCACATCCTAAGGTCGCCAGTTCCAATAGGCTCGCAATCTCAATCTTGCGCGCAATGTTTTATATATCCCGCGCTCGCGAGGGGGATACATGCTTGTTTACAAACTCTTTTACATACTCGTTTATCTTATAACAATGTGATTACTTTTCAAGGACTTTGTGAGTTCATAGTCTCGCATTTCAATCTTTTCAATGTTTTATAAACCCGCGAGGGGAATACATGCTCGTTTACAAACTCATATATTTTACTACAGTACAATTACCTTTCAATACTTTGTGAGTTCATAGCCCCCATTTCTATCTCCTTGTTTTATAAACTCTACGGGGTGGAATTACATGATTGTTTTTACTACGGCACAAAGTGTTTTGTTTAAAACTGTATGATCCAGATTTACTGCATGAATTTATTGCCTAAAGTTTCACTATTGCAATTAAGTACTCTACTATATCATGAACCGTCAATTGCTAGTGTAGTGAGCGCGAGTGTTGTGGATAGATCTATCGGGATTGACAATCCACTGGAAATTTCTGGTACAAGTTGACCATGGTGCATTTACATTGAGAATCTTTTAGGTTGTGGCAAGTATCCTATTCATTTGAGGGCACAAATAGTTATGGCTTCGTGGTCATGAGTAGTGAAATAATACTTTATATTAGTCTTGCATGAATGTGTTTCTCTTGTCTACATTACTTGTTTTGGACTTCGGAATATGTATCTTAGTCCACCATTACTTCGATCTTGTGGTCCACTACTAAACATTACTTGATTTACTGAATCACTACTTGGATTTCGGAAAAATAACACTTTGAAATACTGTAACGCTTCTTTTCTTACCAAAGAATTTCTTAAATTATTTCAACACTGCTTTTACTTATAAACCTATGATTTCACAACTTTTTGTTGACGTTTAGCCTGTATTTTTTCAGGTTTACTATTTTGCTAGTGGAGCATTGGGAGCATTCGAGTTCGCGACGGTTATATATATTTTTGAACGTTAAGAATTTTTAGTACCATATAGATTATTTGTAAACTCCTGATTTTAATATAACAAATATGAAATTTATCTTATACGTCTCTTTTGAGTCGTTTTCCGTTGACTTGTGTTTGTGCCTGAAGTAGCACCCCATTGTTACCATTCCGCTGCGTTACCAGATGATTTTTGGGGGGTGTTATAGATTGGTATCAGAGCTGAAGTCATAGAGAACTAGGTCGTTTTCAAAACCTAGACTATGACCATGTTTTTCAAAATATAGAGTCTTTCCTTGTTTCTCCGATATCCGCACGCGCTTGCTCCCAGGTAACTTATATGCTCTCTTTTGCATCCCTACTACTATTACCTGGATAAGGAGTATTTAATACTAGACTATGATTTCGTTCTCTTACGTGTATCATATGATGTCTTACTATTTACCTAATATCGGTCTGTTATATAAATATTGATCACTCTGATTTTCACGTACTTCCTGATTTCTCATTTACTCCTTCGAGCGTCAATACTGGTATTATATAAGAATACCTATACCTATGGGTTATTTTCTTATTGATCTATTACGATTTACTTCAAACTTTTCGCGACTTTAACTTTGTCACCTCATACGTGTACCTTGGAGCACCTACTTTAAAACACGATCTTTACGTTATTATTGTTGGATTGATAGTCTTTCCGTTCATTTTTTTGAACTTCTTCTGGCGTTTGTTCGGATATTTTTTTATACTTGTCTTATGACCTATAGCTTTACAAACATCTCGATGTTCAAACCTTTAAAACCATTTTGTTTTCACCCTTTAAGCTACTTCACGTTACTTTATTGACTATTTCATTTCGTTATAAAACTATTTGATACAATTTCATACATTACACTATTTTGACGAAAATGAGCATTGCATCGTTGGCCCTCAAATATACATAGGCCTAATCCTATGTATTATTAGTGTATAGACTGATTCCTATACATTCAGGAAATTACCATGTCATGCTTGAGAGTAATCACCTTAAAACCTACACCTCTTCATCAACATATTTCGGATGAAATATTCCGCATCTTTCTTCCGAACCCGTACCTTCGTCAAATGTCTTCGCAACTTGAGGCCTTGGAGGACACGGTCATTTAACGGGGAAGGACTGTAACCGTCCGTATATTTCAGGTCATTTTCGACGTCATCTATTTTACGAGTTTCCTGGGAGTGAGTGTCGACATTTAACAATTTTTATTTTTTTTTTTTTGTCGTAAATAAATTATTTTCGTATTTATTATGAAAATTTTGGAAAGTTGGGTTACCTTTCTTATTTTTTTGACGTTCGCAGATAGTCGACATTTGACCGCGCGTTCGTTAATCGTTTCGAGCTTCGACGTGTCTCGTTATTATTTTTATGATCATAAAATATCATTTTATGAACCACGTCATATTTATTTCTTGACTTTTATACAATCCATACATCTCTTTATACATCAATCCTAAGATGTATTAAGTCATATTCAAGCCTTGGATCACCATTTGCAAGTATTAAGAAGAAAAAGTAAAGATTAGGGTTTTGGAAACCTAATCTAGGGTTATAAGCTTGAAAGCTTGGATTTAAGTCTAAACACGGGTTTAGCATTCATTTTACATCCTATACATCATCAATAAGGTTTTCTTAATTCCTTTATACTTTTATTTCTTATGATTTTATGTGTTACATGTTAAATATAGCCATAATCACCACTAAGGACTTTCTAATATGAAAAATGAGTTATTATTTATGTTTATGATTATATGCACTTATTCTTATATCATATGGTCCTATATACCATGGAAAAGTAAAAATAAAAGTATGTTAACCTATGGATTAAGTATAAACATGTTTAGGTTAAATTAGGGTTTTATAATGTTTCTTAATCTTCACATGTGAAAATAATGAAAGTAAAAGGGTTAAACTTGTTACAATGAATTTACAAGGACTAGGGATGATATTGGACTTTATTATAAGTACCACATATGTAAAATATGGTTATTAGTTTTTTTAAAGTAAACTACTAAACTAATTAATACATAAAACAAGTTTTAAACACATTTTGGAAATAAATATCTTAGGGGCTGTTTTGTAATTTAAAATTTACATATATGTTTTATGATTTTATAAAATACTACATGTCACAAGGATCGAGGGGTCATAAAGAACTCGAAAAACCGATTAATAACGAAGAAGATACGCTATTTACAAGTTTACGATAGTTAATACTTTTATAAAACAATTTTTATAAAAAGTACTATTCACCACAGAAACTTATACTTTATAAACATCCATAATATGATAAAACTTTCAATTACGAGAACGTGCTCGAAAGAATCGATAAAAACGGAGCTAAAAGGAATAAGTTATCGCGATTACGAGTTTACGCTAATTAAATTTATATAAATTATTACTATTCATGAATAGTAAAAGTACTATTCATCAGCAGATTTTAACTTTTTAAAAATACGATTATTTGATACATCTTTCAAATACGAAAGCGTGAACGAAGGAAACGTACACAACGGGTTTAAAACGAGAAAGTTACACACTATTTTCTAACTTGTGCACTATTTCCTGAGGTGAATAGTGTTGGTTCGTTTTTAATAAAACTTTTTGCAAAACTTTATGGAATCATTTAAATAATATTTATAATTAGTTTAGACTTTATAAATATTATTTTACAAAGGCGATTAAACCATTTAACGATTATACGGAGATAAATACATGGTATTTAATTATCAAATACAATTTGAACATAATTTCACAAACGCAACTAGATGGTGATGTAGCTATATAGAAATATATATGTGTTATAGTTACCAAAGTGCTATATTACTAGGGAATTTCATAATGAGGCCTCTTCGGATGGCGTATTGACGAGTTGTTGGATTTACGATTTAAAGTATCCTAGCTCCTCGTACGTCATGTCATGACCTCTTTAATTATGATAGCCCGAACGATAGTACGATATAACAACTATAAGATTATATTCAATGTTATTAATTAAAGTACTTGGTACTTATACGACCCATATTTACTTAGGTTGCTTTCGGATATTTCCGTGATACATTTTCTGCCATTTACCTGATTATTTCATCACTTCACTTCTAAGGTGAGATTCATAGCCTCGCTTTTACTTATTTACATGCTTTATAAACCCGCGAGGGGGATACATGCTTGTTACAAACTCTTTTACATACTCGTTTATCTTATAACAATGTGATTACTTTTCAATCGGTAAAAAAGGGTGGACACAAGATCAAAGGTAATAGTAGACTTGAAAAAAACATTAGTGTCCAAAGCATTTATTATTGCACTAAGCTCATGACCCCGAAGCCTTAACTAGATTTGTGCCCCAATCAGAATATGCACCCGATCAAACTAGTGACCCAAGTAAGGTGGGGATTGTCAGTCCCGATAGATCTATCCATAACACTCGCGCTTACTACAATAGCAATTAACGGTTCATGATAAATAGGGACTTCACGTCAATAAGGTAACTTAAGCATTAATAATCAGACAGTAAATTAGATAATATACACTTTGAAAAACACTTGTGTCCAATAGTAAAACAAGCAATGTAATTCACCCCGTAAATTTTGTAAAACAATCAAGTAGTAAAAAGGGGATATGAACTCACCTCGAGTGAATGGTAATCAACAAAGTATTCAAATAGAAAAATGCGTCACGAAGGATATCCGAGGCACCTTAACCAATATAGGTGTATTAATGTACTAAACACTTTGATTATTTATAGGTCGTATAGCTCATCATACTATCGTTCGGGCTATCATAATTAAGAGGTCGTGTAGTGACGTATGAGGAGCTAGGACACTTTAAATCGTAAATCCAACAACTCGTCGATACGCCACCCCGAAGAGGCCTCATTATGAAACTCCCTAGTAATATAGTACTTTGATTAACTAATACACAATATAATTCTAATAGCTACATCACCATCTAAACGTTTTAGTGAAAACGTTTATAAGTATACTTTAGTAAAACTGGCGTAACTTTCTCGTTTTTAATCCGTTTCTTTCGTTTCTTACGTCCACGCCTTCGTATTAAGACGAGTTATCAAAATATAACATTTTCAAAATTTTAGTTTTTCTGATGAATAGTGATTTTACTGTTCACAACAGCTACATATTTATTTTTATAGGTTTAGTTATCGTAAATCTCGTAAATGTCGTAACTTATTCGTTTTAACTCCGTTTTTAATCGTTTCTTCGAGTACGTTCTTCGTATTTAAAAGTTTTTATCATATTAATGATGTTTTAAAATATAAGTTTCTGTAGGTGTATTGTAAGGTTTTTTTGAAAAATAGTTTTTTAAAATTTAATATTTAATACGTAAACTTGAAATCGTGTATCTTTTATCGTATAATTCAGTTTTCGAGTTTCTTTTTCATTTTGGAATCGTCATGAGGTGCATTATTCTTTATAAAATGTAAAACCTACTGTCTAAAACACGAATTAAAACAGCCCACATAAAGGGGGGCCTTTAATTCACATGGAAATCATAAGCTTTCCTTAGTTAACTTTTAATCACTAGTTTATACTTAAACATTTTCCACTTAAACCAACATGTTAACATACTTATAATCTCATTATTCCATGATATTACCAATCAAATCTCATATGATAAAGTGTACAAAATCATATTCATAAATAAGTTATCCATTTAACATGTTTAAAACCCTAAATGGTGATTTAGTTATATAGAACATGTAAACACATAAAAATGATAAAAGTAAAGACATAAAGGTTTATAGATAACCTTAAGGAGATGTAGTGTGATGAACCAAAGTATCTAAACCCTTGTTTAGATATAAAACCAAAGCTTGCACTCTTGAAACCCTAGTTTTCTAATGAAAACCCTAATCTTGCTTTTCTTGCTTCAACACTTAAAAATACTTAACCTAACCTTCAAACCATATTAGTAGGTCTTAAATATGTTGTGTGTATGTTGTAATGTTGTATAAAAATTTGTATGGGATTTGTGTGTGGTGAGCTTTTTGAGCCGGTGGGCTTGAAAGGAGAGAAGAGAGAAAAGAATGTTTGGTTTTCTTAAGTGTTTTATGTTGGTGTTGCTATCCTTTTATTGGAATGCCATGTGGTATATATATAACTAAGGTGGTCAAAGAGGTCATAGAAAGTCTCAAGACAAAGGGAGGGTCTTAAGGGAAGTGATTGGTCAATGTTTCTAGTCAAGACTAAGCCTTAATGAGTCTTATGTAGTACAAGACTCAAATTAGTAGTTTGTGTGCTATGTGCTCCCTTAGGTGGGCAATATCCCACAAAATTTAGGAGGGGGGGGGAAGTACTAGTAGTGTTTTAGATATTTTACATAAATATCATGCATTATTTACAAGTTGTAAGATGTAGTTTTAGCATAAAGGTGTAAACTTGTAATGTATAGGCTTTAGTAGTTTATTTTTAGGAACAATATGAACAACATTTGTTTTAACTGGGAAAGCTTTAATAACTTTGGGTATTGGGTATAAAAATGGGTATTTGTTGAAGCGTAGAAAAGTTTTGGTGCTTCCGGGTATGCCTAAATGTATTAATTGCGAAACGTAAACGTTTTACGTAACCAATAAAAATAAAATATAAAAAGTTGATTATTACTTTCGTAAAAATAATATATTGCTTGCTTGACGAAAACTTTAATTCGTTTGGTGTCCGTTTACGTTGATTGGTGATTCTTAATTTACGCGATTTAACTTAACTATTAAAATTAAAAGTAAACGCGTACGAGAAAAAAATAATTAGTAAAATAGATGACGTCGTAAATGACCTAAAAATACGGAATGTTACAGTCTCCTCCGGTTAGAAGAGCCTTGTCCTCAAGGCTCAAGTTGCGGCACTTGAGGAAGGTACGGGTTCAGAGAAAAGATTCGGATATTTCTTCCGGAATTGGTCTTCACGTTCCCAAGTATACTCAGCTCCTTGCCGAGAGTTCCAACGAACTTTGACCAATGGGATTCTTCTTCGCTTTAGCTTTTTCACATCTCGTTCTACGATCTCAATAGGCTCTTCGACAAATCGCAGATTTTCATCAATCTCGATCTCATCCAAAGGCACCTGAACATCTGGCTCAGCCAAGCATTTCTTGAGGTTTGACACATGAAACGTGTCGTGGACACAGCTTAGCTCCTGGGGTAACTTCAGCCGATAAGCCACCGGTCCAACACACTCTACGATTTCAAATGGTCCCACATATCGTGGTGCTAGCTTTCCTTCTCTTACTCAAATGTACCTCTCTTCCATGGTGATACCTTAAGTAACACTCGGTCTCCAACTTGGATTTCAAGAGGTTTACGCCTCTTATCAGCATAGCTTTTCTGGCGACTCCTAGCCATTTTCAATCTTTTCTGTCATTTCTTGCACAATTTTTGGTCCAATAAGCTGACTTTCTCCCACTTCAGTCCATATCACGGGGGATGTCTACATTTCGCCCGTACAGAGCTCGAATGGTGCGCATTTATGCTTGTGTGGTAATGTTATTATAGGAAAACTCAATTAATGGAAGATGAGTATCCCAACTGCCACCAAAATTCATAACGCAAGCTCGAAGCATATCCTCCAGCGTCTAAATAGTACGCTCAGTCTGATCGTCGGTCTTAGGGTGGTAAGCCGTACTCATGTCTAGTATCGTAACCTAACGCTTCCTGAAAAGCTTGCCATAAGTGTGATTTGAATCGGCTTCACGGTCTAAAAAATGATTGACTCCGGCCACACCATGTCTCGTACAAATCTCATGTATCAATCTTTGCTAATTTCTTGTCTTTGTAGTCTTCACCGAATAGGTAAGAAGTGAGCCGACTTGGTCAGTCTATAAATACATAAACCTATGAATTCACCAACAATTTTGTTGACGTTTTAAGCAATGTTTTCAGGAGGTCAATAGGCACGAGGTGCCAAGGATGCATTGGATTATGTTTTGGATTGCACTGTTAAAGATTTATGTGCATCATGTTTTGAGGAAATCTATGTTATCTTTTGTAATATTAAACAAAGAACAAGTAAATCTATAAGCTTTTGTAATATGTCTTTTATTTAAATCCGATGTATCAATTTAAACGACTTTTGTGTCGTTCTTATATATATCTTGTGCTGTTGATCTTGAAGTAACATGCCCCGGATCTTTATTCCGCTGCGACCCATTTTGGGGGTGTTACATCGTTGCTCAAAGTGTCTTTCTAATCCTCTTAGCCATTCAGTTGGGGCTTTGAGATCCTTGGAAGCTTCGCTCTACGCTTCCAAAATCTTAGTCTTAAGTCCATAATGAATAGTAATACTCATAGCACGTACTCGTCTTGGCTTGAGTCTTTCTTTTCTGCTCAAGGCATCTGCCACCACGTTCGCCTTGCCCGGGTGGTATTTGATCTCACACTCGTAGTCACTGAGTAGCTCGATCCACCGCCTTTGGCGCATATTTAAATCTTTCTGGTCAAATAACACTTTTCGTCTCATAAAGATAATGTCTCCAGATTTTAAGAGAACACCACCGTACCCAATTCCAGGTCATGGGTGGTATAATTATTCTCATGTATCTTCAACTGTCTTGACGCATATGCTATCACTTTGCCTTGATGCATCAGCACGCACCCAAAACCTTGTTTTGATGCATCACAATAGACCACAAAGTCGTCTGGTTCATCGGGGAGTGCTAACACTAGAGCATTGCATAGCTTCTCCTTTTGAATGCGGAAAGCTTCATCTTGTTCATCGCCCCACACATATGTCTTATTCTTTTGAGTCAACAGAGTGAGGGGTTTGGCGATCTTGGAGAAATTCTCAATAAATCTCCGGTAGTAACCCGCCAATCTTAAAAATAAACGGATTTCAGTTGACGATTCAGGAGTCTTCCAGTTCTTGACCGACTCAACCTTGCTAGGATCCACATAGATATCGTCACGGTTGACCACATGTCCTAGGAACTGGACTTCTTGTAACCAAAATTCACACTTTGAAATTTTGGCATATAACTTCTCCTTCTTGAGTAAGTCTAAAATCGTCTTCAGGTGGACTTCATGTTCTTCTTCTGACTTTGAGTAGATTAAGATGTCGTCAATGAACACAATTACAAATTTGTCCAAATACGGTTTGCAGACGCGGTTCATTAAGTCCATGAATATTGCCGGTGCATTCGTCAGCCCAAACGGCATACATGTGAACTCAAAGTGCCCATAACGTGTTCTAAATGTGGTCTTCGGTATATCTTCCTCTCGAACTCTTAGCTGATGATATTCTAAACGAAGGTCTATCTTGGAGAAACAACACGCACCTTGTAATTGATCAAACAAGTCATCAATTATGGGAAGAGGATAGCGGTTCTTTATAGTTAACTTATTTAATTCCCTATAGTCAATACACATTCTCATCGCACCGTCTTTCTTCTTGACAAAAAACACAGGTGCTCCCCATGGAGAATTAATGGGTCAAATAAAGCCTTTCTCTTGAAGCTCCTTTAGCTTGTTTGACAACTCTAGCATCTCTGACGGAGCTAATCGGTATGGTGATTTAACAACTAGCAACGCGCCTGGAATCAGATCGATGCGGAATTCTATTTCACGCACATGAGGTAACCCTAACAGATCATCTGGAAATACCTCAAGGAAGTCTCAGGCAACCCGAATGTCGTCAAGATTCTTTTCATCAGCCTTGATACACGCAAGTGATCCAGGATCCTTTTCCGGCCTCTCGCCTTGGACTTTAAGAATCTCACCGTTCGAAAGAGGAATACGAACAATCTTTTCATAACAATCTATGATAGCTCAGTGGTATGACAACCAATCCATGCCAATAATGACATCGAAACTTCCTAGTCGGATCGGGAGTAGGTCAATTTTGAAACAATTGTTATACAAAGCTAATGTACAACCTCGTAAAACAGTGTTGGTACTAACCACCTTTCCATCTGCTAACTCTACTTCATAACTAGTATTTAAAGCAGTAAAAGAGGGAAGAGTCCAACATGCCATGCCAACAATGTCATCGAAAAATTACCCAGTCAGGGTCGGTGTTCGGTTAACAAGTATATTTTGAACACGTGATTAAGCAAGATGACCAAGGTTGTATGCTGCGTTTTTTTGTTTGTTATTGCATGTTTTATGTGGTGCAATACGTAATTATAACCTGTGATGTGGTTAGTTTGGTACTTAACACCTTTCCATCTGCTAAACTCTACCTTCAGAAAACTTCGTTATTTAATAGCGTGGTCTTTTTTGGTTTTGGGGTAAATATCAATAAAAGTGATGTTAAACGAAGAAGATAAGAAGATACAAAACTCTTTTTAGCAACACGAATCAAAGGCGATCACTAGCGTAGTGACCGTGCTATTTTTTTCAAATTTTACCGTGATCTATTAAGAGAAGAAGAACCGTTACCCGTGTAGGACCATTTTCGGATTCTGCTTGGCGGATAAGATATTTTCCCAACCACCACGTTAAGCCTCGCAACAGAGAGCTCCCTCTTATTGCTGGGGAGGTTCCTGCTCCTTTTAGGAACATGGTTCTTAAGTAAGTTTGCTCCACTTTTTCACCACACCCATTATAACTCGTCGCATTCTGCAGGGAAAAGGAAAGGGAAATGAAAATATTACTGCTCATTGGATATAGTAGTTATAGCTCTTACATAATCCTTCTTCTCGTATGGACCAGAGTTCTTTGGCACTTCTGACATTTGGAGGGCATGCCCCCACCCCTCTTACCACTATGGGTTAAATGTCTACTACTGTTGCAATTTGTAGAGTTTCCTAGCATAACCTCTCATTCTCGTCTGGGGTATTTGATATCTGCGAGCATTAGGCTCCACCCCATTCCTCGGGCAGTTAAGTTCTTCTTTCCTTTGCATCATGTTTTGTTTTTTTTTTTTCTTATGTTAGTATGTGATCGGTGATAGTTTGTGTTTCGTTTTGCGGTTCTTGTTTGCGGGTTGTCTATCTGTTGTTGTTGTTGTTATTTTCGTGGTTTTTTGTTTGTTGTTTTTTTTATTTCTTTCGGTTTTGCGGTTGGGGTTAAATTTTGTTAAAAAAAAAAGGGTTGTGGTGGACCACAAGATTCGAAGTAAAAGTAAGTACATTAATAGTAAAATAGTAATAGTTAGATATGAAATATAATTTAAGTGGTCAAACACAGTTTATTATATGCACTAAGTCTATGAGCCCCGATGCCATTCCTTAACTAGATTTGTTCTGCCCCCAATCAATCAGAATATAGGATGCTATGCGACAAACCTTACACCTCTCAATGTTAAATGACTTGATCAAGACTTGTAACCTAAGGAAAGGTTTGGGGATTGTCAAAGTCTCGATAGATCTATCCACAACACTCGCGTTATACCATATAGCCATTAACGGTTCTTGATAAAATAGGGACTTCAAGGCATTAAGGTAAATCTTAAGCATAATTTCAGGCAGTAATCTAGGATAGCATTCACTTTGTAAACACTTTGAAAACATTAGAAAAACATTGTGTCGATTTTAATAGTAAACAAGCAATATGTAATTCACCCCGTTGATTTTGTAAAAACAATCACGTAGTAAAAAGGGTTGGGCTCGAACTCACTCGGAGTGAATGGAAAATCAACAAGTAATTCATCAATAGAAAATGCGCCTCGAAGGAAATCCGAAGCACTAATCCAATAATAGGTCATATAAGTACTAAAGACTTTATTATTTATAGGCGCTATAGCTCATCAATACTATCGTTCGGGCTATCATAATTAGAGTTATGAGGAGGGATTATGGGGGGGGGGGGAGGGGAAAGGGGGGAAAGGAGAGGACAGCTTCTTCTATATCTGAGAGTAGTCATGTAGGCGTCTACCGTCATGATGGAGCTAGGACACTTTAAATCGTAAATCCAACAACTCGTCGATACGCCACCCCGAAGAGGCCTCATTATGAAACTCCCTAGTAATATAGTACTTTGATTAACTAATACCACATATAATTCTATATAGCTACATCACCGTCTAATCGTTTTAGTGAAATCATATTTATAAAGTAAAAACGTTTATAAGTATACTTTAGTAAAACTGGCGTAACTTTCTCGTTTTAAGTCCGTTTCTTTCGTTTCTTATGTCCACGCCTTCGTATTAAGACGAGTTATCAAAATATAACATTTTCAAAATTTGAGTTTTTCTGATGAATAGTGATTTTACTGTTCATACGTATATATTTATTTTATAGATTTAGTTATCGTAAATCTCGTAAATGTCGTAACTTATTCGTTTTAACTTCGTTTTTAGCGATTCTTTCGAGTACGTTCTCGTATTTAAAATGTTGTTATTCATATTAATGTGTTTCTTTTTTAAAAATTAATTTCTGTGGTGAATAGTAATTTTTATAAAAATAGTTTTATAAAATTATATATTTAACGTAAACTTGAAATCGTCGTATCTTTTTCGTTATAAATTGGTTTTTCGAGTTTCTTATCATTTTGGAATCGTCATGAGGTGTACTATATTATAAAAATAAAAAATGACCAGGTGGGATGTAGATTCAAACAGAAAGTTTGGAGGTTTTTCATAAAAACATGTTTTAAACTTCATTTTTGTACTTTTCTATTTAGTAGATTTCCACAAGCCTTTTATAATTATATATATCATATGACTTACATATATTAGAGTCCAAGATCCATATTTACATTCATATAACATGTGTACAAGTTCATAAAATTATGTTTACTAAGGAAAAATTCCACTTTTACAAGATTAAAACAATCCTAAGTGGTGATATTGCTAAATAGAACACATAAACACATAAAATGATAAATGTAAATACATAAAAGGTTTTTAGATAACCTTAATGAGATGTAGTGTGATAAACCAAGGTATCTAAACCTTGTTTAGATATGAAACCAAAGCTTGCACTCTTGAAACCCTAGTTTTCTAATGAAAACCCCAATCTTGCTTTTCTTGCTTCAACACTTGAAAACACTTAACCTAACCTTCAAACCATCTTAGTAGGTCTTAGATATGGTGTGGTAATGCTTGTAAATGTGTAGGAAAAAATTTTATGGTTGATTCTATTGGTGTAGTCCTTGTGGTATGCCGTGAGCTAGAGAGGAGAGAAAGGAGAGGTTTTGATCTTTTTATTAAGTGTCAAGTGTATGTATGTGTTCTTTTCTCTACATACTTGTATTATATATGTATTAGCTAGTCAAAAGATACAATAGTGGTCTTGGGAACAAGATGAGGGTCTTAAGGAAGACCATGGTCAAATGGAGACATATTAGGGCTAGGTTTAATGAAACTAGGTTATATACAAATCAGTTGGTGATGTTTGAGAGCTCTAGGTTCCCTTAGGTGGGTATTATCTTAACGAAATCAAGGGGGACGGGGTTGCATCTCAAGGGCGAACTTTTTAAGAAGAGAGAGGCAAATGTAAACACGGATGATGGTGATGAGGAGGAAATGATTAAGTAATGAGAAAGTATAAGTTTGTATGTAACAAGATCTTAGAACGAGAGGTAGTAAGTCTAAAAGTTAGAAGTACAAGTTGGTTCTTGGTCTTATACATAATATCTAGTATTGTTTGTATTTACAAGTTGTTAAAATGTGTAGTTTAGTTTATAAAGGTATAACTTGTAATGGATGGGTTTTTGTTAGTTTATTTAATGTACCATGTGACTAACAATGTTTACTTGGGTAAAGTTTAATAAAACTTTGGGTATTGGGTATAAACGTAGGTATTCGTTGAAGCACAGTTTTAATTTTTGATGGTTCCGGGTATTGCATAAATGTTATTTCTATTGCGAAAAGTAAACGTTTTATCGTAAACCAATAAAATGAAATATAAAAAGTTGATTTTACTTTCGTAAAAATAATATATTGCTTGCTTGCGAAACTTTATTCGTTTGGTGTCAGGTTTACGTTGGATTGGTGATTCTTAATTTACGCGATTTTAAACTTAAAACTATTAAAATTAAAAGTAAACGCGTACGAGAAAAAAAAAAAATAATTTAGTAACAACAATATCCTCACCCCAACCCCACCAAATGGATGAGTCGTAAATGACCTAAAATTACGGAATGTTACAGTCTCTCAGGTTAGAAGAGCTGTTTATAGGCTCAAGTTGCCGGCACTTGAGGAATGTAGGGTTTGGAAGAAAAAGATTCGGATATTTCTTTCGGAAATTGTCTTCACTATTCCAAGTTATTCACTCAGCTCCTTGCGCGAGAGTTCCACGAACCTATTGTCCAATTGAATTCTTCTTCGCTTTAGCTTTTTCACATCTCGCTTTACGATCTCAATAGGATCTTCGACAAAACGCAGATTTTCATTCATCTCGATCTCATCCAAGGCAACCGAACATCTGGCTCAGACCAGATTTCTTGAGGTTTTGGACACATGAAAGTGTGTGGAACACATCTTAGTCCTGGGGTAACTTCAGCCGATAAGCCACCGGTCCAACACTCTACTATTTCAAATGGTCCCACATATCGTGGTGCTAGCTTTCCTTTCTTACCAAACGTACTATCTCATTTGCCATGGAAGATACCTTATGTAAACAATGTATCCAAAACTTGGGAACTTTCAAGAGGTTTACGCCTCTTTATCAGATAGCTTTTATGGTGATCTAGCCGTCTTCAATCTTTCCTTAATTTGAATAATTTTTCATCGTTTCTTGCGCATATTTCATGGTCCATTAAGTGACTTTCTCCAACTTTAGTCCATACCACGGGGGATCTACATTTCTGCCCGTACAGAGCCTCGAATGGTACGCACTTAATGCTCGTGTGGTAACTGTTATTATAAGAAAACTCAATCAATGGAAGATGAGTATTCCAACTGCCACCGAAATCCATAACGCAAGCTCGAAGCATATCCTCCAGCGTTTGAATAGTACGCTCAACTCTGACCGACGGTTGAGGGTGGTTAAGCCGTATCATGTCTAGTCTCGTACCAACGCTTCCTAAAAAGCTTGCCATAGTGTCGACGTGATCGACCATCACGGTCTGTACTGATTGGACTCGCACACCATGTCTCGCTACAATTTCATTGGTATAAATCTTTGCTAACTTCTCTGTCTTGTAGTCTTCACGAATAGGTAGAAAGTGAGACGACTTGGTCAATCTATCCACAACGACCCAAATCGTATCATGCCCACTGCTTCTTTTAGGCAACTTTGTGACAAAGTCCATTGTTATCTTTTCCCATTTCCACTCAGGAATTTCTGGTTGCTGAAGAAAATCCTGAGGGTTTCTGATGTTCTGCCATAATCTTGGAGCAAGTTAGGCACTTGATAACGTACTCAGCAATGTCTCTCTTTATACCAGGCCACCAATACAAGTCTCTCAGATCATAGTACATCTTATCCGCACCGGAATTGTACAGAATATTAGAAGTTCAGTTATGAGCTTCTATCCATGATCAATTTCCCTTTACACCACCAACTGTTGGAAATCAATAGATCAAGAAGTAGATTTCACCATCATCGCGTTGCTCAAAGTGTCTTTTAATCCTCTTAGCCATTAGCTGGGGCTTTGGATCCTGGAAGCTTCGCTCTGCGCTTCCATATCTTAGTCTTGAGTCTAGCTGAATAGTAATACTCATCGCACGTTACTCGTCTTGGTTTAGTCTTTCTTTTCTACTAAGATCTAGCCACACGTTCGGCCTTGCCGGGTGGTAATTGATCTCACACTCGTAGTCACTGAGTAGCTCGATTCCACAGCTTTGGAGGCATATTAAATCTTTTGGTCAATATATGTACTGGAGACTCTTGTGGTCAGTGTAGATAACACTTTTCGTCCCATAAAGATAATGTCTCTAGATTTTAAGAACGAACACCACCGCACCAATTCCAAGGTCATGGGTGGTAAATTTTTCCATGCTTCTTCAACTGTCTTGACGCATATGCTATCACTTTGCCCCGCTGCATCAGCACGCTCCCAAAACCTTGTTTTGATGCATCACAATAGACCACAAAGTCGTCGGGTCCATCGGGGACTATTTATCCTTTTTGTGTGTAACACGGAAGCATCGCTAGTTTCTCCTAGAATATGGATGCCTTCATCTGCTTATCACCCAACATATGCCTTATTCTTTGAGTCAACAGGGTTAGGGCTTGGCGATCTTGGAGAAATTCTCAATAAATCTCCGGTAGTATCCTGCCAATCCTAGAAATGAACGGATTTCTGTTGGTGACTCAGGGGTCATCCAGTTCTTGACCGACTCAACCTTGCTAGGATCTACGTGGATACCGTCAACGGTATGAACACTTTCCTAGGAACTGGACTTCTTGTAAACAAAAATTCACACTTTGAAAAATTGGCGTACAACTTCTCCTTCTTGAGTAAGTCCAAAATCATCTTTAGGTGGGCTTCTTGCTCTTCTTCTGACTTTGAGTATATTAAGATGTCATCAATGAACACAATTACGAATTTGTCCAAATACGGCTTGAGAGCAGTTATTAAGTCATAATTAATGCTGACGCGTTTGTCAGTCCAAATGGCATGACTGTGAACTCAAAGTGCCCATATCGAGTTCTAAACGCGGTCTTCGGTATATCTTCCTCTCGAACTCTTAACTGATGATATCCTGATGTAGCGAAAGATCTATCTTGGAGAAACAACACGCACCTTGTAATAGACAAACAGTAATCAATTCTGGGGATAGGGGAACGGTTCTTTATAGTCAACTTGTTTAGTTCCTGTAGTCAATACACATTCTCATGAACCATCTTTCTTCTTTTACAAAGAGCAGGGTGTCCCATGGTGAGTGACTTGGTCAAATAAAACCCTTCTCTTGAAGTTCTTTAAGCTGGTTCGACAATTCTAACATTTCTAGGGCTAATCGGTATGGAGATCTAACAGTTGGCGATGCACCTGGAATCATATCGATGCGAAATTTTATCTCTCGCACAGGAGGTAAACCTAACTGATCATCTGGAAATACCTCAGGGAAGTCTCGGACAACACGAATGTCATCAAGCTTTTTCTCATCAGCCTTGATACACGCAAGTGATCCAAGATCCTTTTTCGGCCTCTCGCCTTGGACTTCAAGAATCTCGTCATTCAGAAGAGGAATATGGACAATCTTTTCGTAACAATCTATGACAGCTCGTGTTAGATATTAGAAAAAGACTCGGTCACCCAGTGTATTTTACTGTTTATTATAGCTCGTAGTTTAATAGTTAATAGACGTGATTTAACAAGACTAAGGTGCAACTACGTAAAATGGTATTGGTGCTAACGACTTTTCCGTCTGCTAACTCTACTTCGTAGCTAGTGTTTAGAGTGGCAGGGGTAATATTAATAAAATGCGTAAACGCAGAAGATACAAAACTCTTCTCAGCACCCGAATCAAAGAGAATACAACGTATGATCATTAAAAGAAACGTACCCGTGACCCACATCGGGATTCTGCTCGTGATTTTCAACCACCACGTCAAGCTCTTCCACGAGCTTCATTATTTTTGCTGGTTCTTGCTTTCCCGGACATTTATTCTTTGAAATGTCCCTTTCTCGTCCACAGATCCCGGAACATATCCACAATTTTGCAGGGAGTCATTTCCTGCAAGCCCTAAAGCCTAATTCCAACAATCCTTCTCCAGGTGCCCAAATCTTTGGCATCTCTGACACTTTTGAGGACACGGTCCATGATGATGTAAGTTGCACCGATTACATTTTGGTAAATTTCCAGCATAAATCTTTCCTCCAGCTGGTGCTGCAGCATATGCCCTAACATTTTCCTGCCTCCTATTTTGTTGCTGGTGATGATTGTTGTTTCGGTTGCGGTTATTGTTGTTGTTGTTGGGGTTATTTTGCTGTTGTGGTTGTATGTTGTATGTTATGGTTATAGTTATTGGTGTTTCTCTGGTTGTCTTCCATTTCCTTTATTGCTTTTCCCCGATTCTTGCATAAGCCCTACACTGAACTGCTTGCTCGACCAGTCCACGGTCCATGTGAATTGCCTCATGCAAGGTCGCAGGCTTTGAAAAGTGATGTTTCCTTGATTCTTTCAGGAAACACAACGAATATACCGTTCATCTTCTTTTCAGTAGGCACCAATTCATGGACAATCAAGGCTTAGTTCGTAGGAAACGATTGTGTTGTAAAGCTTCAATATCACTCCTTTCACGTCAGAGTCCAAAGCTCTGTTCCATCCTTTGGATTTCAGTTGCTATGGCAGTATTCAGTGGTCATCATAGCTTTCACGTTGCTCCATGGGATCGATTAGCATTAGCAAGTCCCAAAGTCTGAACATTTCCGTTCCACCAGGTCAGAGCACGACCCTCGAACGTGCACATGGCAAACTTCACTTTGTCATCCAGCACATTTGCAAATTTCAAACACTTGCTCCATCTTTTCAAACCAACGTTTCAGTCCGACTACACCTTCATCCCTTGAAAGAGTGAGGCTTTGCCATTCATAATTGTCTTTATACGAACATCCATGCATCTCTGGTACCAACATTTCCTCACCAGTATTTGTTGATCCGGATCCACCATATTGTTTTTGAGTCAGCTCTAGTCTTTTCATATTTCAATGGCTATGGCCACTCGCTTTTCCACACTATCTACCTAACAGATTTCTATTTCTTCTTAAATCCTGGGCGCATGATTCTGGCAACCACAAGTACACAATTCATTGGAATTTGTAAAGGTAAGCAGATTAAGACACGTGGTAAATACTGAAAATGATATAAATAATCATAAATTAATCAGGATAGTCGATATTTATATAATTGATCGATAGAAATAGATATTGATATGTCCAAAAGATAAACGTAAGAGATCGATTTAAAAAAAGTATAATAATATAAGATTTATATATAATGCAAAAATGACAATCAGAAAAGTAATAAAGGATCCAGGGAATACTGCGCGCGTGGATATCGATAGCGATGAAGATTCTGTATTTAAAAATGAAGAAAAAGAAAAACCTTTAAACTCTGTGTTATAGACTAAGTTTTGGAAAACGACCCAGTTTCCTATAACCGTGGCTCTGGTACATCTGTAACACACCCCCAAGCATCTGGAGCAGCGGAATGGTAACATTGGGTGCTACTTCAAAGTACAACAACGACGCCTGCGAGCGAGAGGAAACGACCAAAATGACGTTTAAAAAGACAAGATTTCATTTGATGCCATAGCAAAATATCAGAGTTCATACAATAAGGTCCCATAAGTTTTAAACGTCATAAAACATCTTAATTAAATAAAAGCGCTTCATAATCCCAAATGACGACTTAAGTTTTTCAGGAAAAAAAAAAGTTGCATAACTTTAAGATAAAACACCAATCCGTCTTCAATTGCTATCCGCACTGCTCCCGTCCAATCTTCATACTCTAGGTATCAACCCTGAAATATATGCTCAAAGTTCAACACATAGGTTGAGTTGAAATCATAGGTTTATCAGAAAAAGGGTGACCACAAGATCGAAAGTAAATATAGACTCTTAAACACATTCAGAAGTCCAAAACGTTTTATTTATTGCACTAAAGCTCATGACAACCGAAGCCTTGAACATATTTGTGCCCAATCAAATAATTGGATGCATGCCAACACCCTAAGACATATCTCAATGTTAAATGCACCCGATCAAACTAGTGACCCAAGTAAGGGTGGGGATTGTTAGCCCTCGATAGATCTATCCATAACACCAGCGCTCACAAGAAAGCAATTAACGTTCATGATAAATAGGGACTTTACGGCAATAAGGTAACTTAGGCATTAATAATCAGGCAGTAATCTGGATAGCATACACTTTGAAAAACACTTGTGTCCAAAATAAAACAAGGCAATGCGTAATTCACCCCGAAGGCAGAGAGTGTAAAACAATTGTAGGAAAGGGGGCTATGAAACTCACCTTAAGTGAATGGAAAAACAACAACATGTGCGAGTAAAAAATGCGTCACGGAAATGACGGAATGCAACCTAATCCAATATAGGTCGTATAAGTACTAAACACTTTGATTGATAACATTGAATGTAATCCTATAGATTATATCGTACTATCGTTCGGGCTATCATAATTAAAGAGGTCATGACATGACGTTCGAGGAGTTAGGACACTTTAAATCGTAAATCCAACAACTCGTCGAAACGCCATCCGAAGAGGCCTCATTATGAAACTCCCTAGTAATATAGTACTTTGATAACCACATAATATTCTATATAGCTCAATCACCAACTAATGGTTTTGGAAAAATTGTGTTTAACAAGTTAAAACGTTTATAATTATCGTTTTAGTAAAACTGGCGTAACTTTCGCGTTTTAAACCCGATTCTCGCGTTTCTTATGCCCATCTTTTCGTATCAAGACGAGTTATCATAAATTGACATTTTCGAATTTCGGACCTACTGGTGAACAGTAAAAATTACTGTTCACATCAGACCTTATGTATATTTTTATCGATTTAATTGTCTTGAAAAACCCGTAAACGTCGTATTTTATTCGTTATAGCTCCGTTTTTAACGATTCTTTCGAGGACGTTTTCGTATTTGAAAGTTCTATGTTTTTATGAGGTTTACAAAAATATAACTTTCTGTCATGAATAGTAACTTTTATAAAAATAGTTTTATAAAAGTATTATTTGTCGTAAACTCGCGAAATTCATAACACTTCGTTTATTAAATTGAAAAAAAAAATTACATTCTTATCATTTTGGAATCTAAAAATGTGTATTATTTATTAAAAATATTAATACTTCGCAGTTTATAAATTTTATAAAAATGTTTTATAAAACAATAATCCTTACACTATCAGGTTTATATAACGTATACCACGTTTTTTAACGTAACTTTTTCGTTAGTTAATCCGTTCTAACAAGTTTCTTTACTTTTTCGGAATCGGTCGTGAATGGTATTATCGTATAAAAAAATAAAATGGGGTATGTTACAATTCCGAATTATGAGGACAGCAAGTTTATGTTGAGTTTGTTAAGTCCATTTCTTTAACATTTCTTCTTTATACTTACCACCTTTTGAATTACCACAAGTACTAATATATCATAATATGTTATATATCATATATATATTGAGTCCATGTGTCCATAAAGTCCTCATTGTCCAAGTACCCATGTTACAAATCCATTAATCATACTTTAAAACCATAACTTTTACTTATTTTAACTTTAATCTACTATTTATGTCCATAATCAATTTTATACATAAACCAAGTGTGTAAATACCTTATGTACTATTTAACATGATATCATTAATATCATAGATAATAAAAAGTTACATTATGATGAAAACAAATAAAAACTTCTTTTTACATGTTAATAATCCTAATGTGATTTAAGCTATAAAGAATAATCATATGCATGAAAGTGAAATTAAAAGAACATAAAGAGTTAAATAGTGACCTATTGAGGTGATGATGATGATGATGTGCTAGTACTAAACCCTTGTTTAGCTCACAAAAACCAAGCCTACACTTAAGAAACCCTAGCTTTCCTTTTTACTTGATAAATACATGAAATGGTGATTCAATGCACTTGCAAATGCCTTATATATATCTTAGAATAGGGTATATAGAATTGTAATGGATTGTAGAAAATTTTGTATGGCTTTGTTGTTGAAGGTTGATTGAGCCGTGGCCTATTGTAGAGAAAAAGAGGGTTTTTTTTGGTTTGATTTTCCTAAGTGTAAAGTGTGTATAAGACTTTCACTTGATACTTGCATGTATATAAGATATAATTCTAGTCAAAGAGTCCAAGCATGGTTCAAAGGATGGTCATGGTATGGCCCTTGGTCAAGGTAAGCTAGGTATGGTGTTGCCATAATGAGGTATGGTGTGTAATTGACCAAGTTGCAATCTTATCTCATTTTTCATGTAAACCTGTATATGATATCAGATTAGTTAGTGTCGATGGAGAAATTACAAAGGATAATAATGCAGTGACTACACTCAACATATCACACACACATAATTTTGTGTATTGGTATAAAAGTGGTATTTGTTGAGCCGTAGGAAAGTTTTTGGGTGGTTCCGGGAGTGCCTAAATGCAATATATCGCAGAAAACGTATACATTTTAAACGTATCCGCTAAAAATACTCTCTAATGAACAAAGTTAATAATTATTATCCTCAAATAAATTAATATAACCCTTGCTTAATGTAAACATTTAATTGTTTGATGTCCGTATTACGCTAAAATGAAAATTTTTAACTTACGACGATTTAACTAACTATTAAAAATAAAAGTAAACCGCGTACAGATGAAAATACCCTTCATCTTACAAAACTGATTCATTTCTCTATTTTTAAACTCTGTTCCATTATCACATCTAATCACTTTAACCTAGAGATCTATTAGATTTTCTATTCCAGTTATAAAGGACTTAAGAATGTCACTAGTCTCATCCTTAGTAGCTAGAAAGAAAACCCATGTAAACCTACTGTAATCATCTGTGATAACTAGGCAATACATTTTCTTCATAAGGCTTTTTACAAATGTTAGACCAAATAAGTCCATATGCAACAAATGTAAAGGAAGACTGATTGAGTTCTCAATTTTGGACTTATAAGAGGCTCTGTGCTGCTTTCCTTTTTGACAAGCAACACATGTTTGATCATTTTCAAAAAGTTTGGAAGGTAAACCTCTTACAAGATTTCCCTTAACCAATTTATTCATGGTTTTAAATTTAAGTGACCTAACCTTCTATGCCAAAGTTTAGATTCATCAGATGTGGCTTTTGAAAAAAGGCAAGTTAAACCTCCTTTAGAAACTATGTTCTTTAAATCAACACTATACATATTGTTCTTTCTAGGAACTCTAAGTAAAACTTGACTTTCATCAATTAACTTAAAGTTTGGAGATAAAATAATACATTCAGTGTCATTAAAAAGAACACTATTCTTTTTATCACATATTTGTGAGACACTAAAGAGATTAAACTTTAACTCTCTCATAAAATACACATTTTCAAAATCTAGATTACCAGTTTTAATGGTACCTTTTCCTGTGATTTTCCCTCCTTTGGGGTTCCCTCCAAAAGCAACATATCCTCCATCTATCTCTTCATAGTCTGTAAGATAGGACATGTTCCCTGTCATGTGCCTTGAGCATCCACTATCAATTACTCCTTTATCAGTAAAATCCATTGTGGATTGCCCTACACTTGGATAAGCTTGAGCATCCACTATCAATCGCTCCTTGATCCTGTAAATCTATTTATAGATTGCCCTGTACGTATGGTAAGAAAATCAGTTTCTTTTAGGGACCCAAGCTATCACTGACTTGGATCTGCCTTGTGCATCAATATAATCAAACCTTTTTAGGATGGTTGATGCACTGTTGTGTTTAGAAACATGGTCCAAAACTTTAGTATTTGGTTTCCAAACCCAACAAGCCGAGGCCTTAACAGCATTAACATTATTTCCCTGAACAGCATTAACTACTGCTCTTGGCCTAGCAATATTAACATTTTTATCCTTAACAAGTATTAACCTTCTGATTAAAATTACTATTTTTAATTGTTGTATTCTTATGAATGGGCCTCTTAACAGTTGAATGTGCTGTTTTAGAAAGATGTGACATTGGTCTAGCAGCATTCACTGTTGTTTTTGACTGAGTATCATTAACTTGTCTAGCAGTATTAACTGATACTAAGCCAGACTTTATTAGTACTGCTTTTGGAACTTTGTTCCTTTTAGCATAGGGGTGACTCTTTTTAGCAAAAATTTTATGATTTACCCTTTGAGCATTGTTTCAAACAAGTCTTACCATCCTTTAATTTTGAAATTGTTTATGATGATAATTGCAATTAACTTGCAAATGGTCAAACCTTCCACACACATAACAAGCTTTGTTAAACATCTCAAAATTACTTCCTAGTCTCTGAGACATCATATTATTCCAGTTTCCTTGATTGCCTCTAGGAATGTGAGTGTTTTGCCTATTGTGCTCAACTTATTTAGAAATTTTCCTATCAGGTTTGTTTGTTTGTTTAGCTTTGACAAAGTCTATCTTAACAAAACTAGGCTTAGCTATTTTCTTTTCAATCTTATCCTGAGGCACATCTTCATCCTCACTATTAGACACCCAATCCTCAATAATTGGAGCACCATTATTCTTCCTAACTATTTTAGACTTTTCTTCACTAGCCTTAGCTTCACTATTCTCAACTACAGACTTAATAACTACAGGCTCACTTGTAAACTCTTCTAAACCAGTAAATGACAAGTCAGGTTTTAGAGGCATGGAATCTCCTGTTAGGGGAGGTGGAACTGCATTATAGCCTAAACCTTTCTTGCAATTGGCTACAATCTGACTCTTTATGATCTTGTTTAAGCTTTTAGATGCATTTTCAAGTTTGTCTACATTAAACTGAATGCCATCTTTTTCCTTTTGAACTATTTCTAGCTTCTTCCTAAGCTCCCCAATAGTCATCTATCCTACTTGAATATCCCATTTTAAGCCATTAATATTTTCTACATAAACAGATTTATTCTTTTTATAAAATTCAAGTCTTTCTTCTACAGACTATAAACCTGTCTTATAAGCTACAACCATTAACTCAGATTTCTCAAACCTTTTCAATAGTTGTTCATATTGAGATTTAAGCACTTTAACAGTTTCAAGACAAGATTTTGAGTAAGTAGAATCATTATATACCTCAAAATTAGAACTTGAAGATGAGTAAGCCATGAGTGCATAGTTAGTAGGTCCTTCCTCTGCCTGATCACTCCAGTCATATCCACCAAGACCATCACATGACACCAAGGCATTGGAAGTAGTTGTCTCCACTGGTACACTCCTTCTTGAGCTTTCCCTGTTCCTGTTGTCTTGGTTTCTTGAAGCTCTGCACTCCCTAGCAAAGTGTCCCCTCTTGTGGCAGTTGTAGCACTCCACCTTGGATTTATCAAAACCAATGGACTCATTGCCATTCACAGTAATCCTCCTTCCTGTATTCTTCAGGAACCTTCTAGCTCTCATAGTCAACATAGCCATCTGCCATCTCAAATCCATCTCTTCCAAGTCATCTGGATGGAGTTGTTGTAGATCCTCATTTGCAAGTTGAGGATTGTTTGGTTGACTAGAAAAGAATGCACAGATCACAGCATCACTCAAGTTATCAACATTTGTGGAGTTAGCAGCACTAACTTGAGTGCTAACAGCAGAAACTCCATGAGCAGTGTTAACTGCTTCATTAGTGCTGCCAGAGTTGTTAGAGGACACAAAAGCCATGTTTTGTGTGCTTGTATTTGAGCTTGATGTCCCTTTGACTTCTGGTTCATATACTTTGAGATTGTTGTAGAGATCATCCATGCTCATTGTCTCTAATTCAGGCTTATTCCTCCACACAACAGCATGTGTGTTCCATTCTGGTGACAAACTTCTCAACAGCTTCTGGTTCACATCTTCTTGTGAAAGTGTTTCACCCAAAATCTCCAGCTGACTCACAAGCTTCTGAAGCCTATCAAAAGTTTGATCAAGGGTTTCTGAGCTAGGAGCAGTGAAGTTTTCATACTGCTGTTTCAAGAGATTTCTTTGAGTTTTCTTTGTAGCAGCATTCCCACCAAACCTCTTTTCAATAGCTTCCAGCAGCAACTTAGCATCCTTGATGGAGTTGAACTTTAACTGATGTTCATTAGGTATTCCCATCATCAAGGTGCTTCTGGCCTTCACTTCTAACCTCTTCTGAGCCTTTTCTTTAGCAGTTGTAGGAGGTATTACTTTCTCAACACCTTCCACAACTGTTGTTTTTGGTGCAGTGTTTCCATTCTCTATGACCTCCCATAGAGCATAGTCAATCATCTGGATGTATTGTTCTATTCTCATCCTCCATAACTCAAACTCACCAGGTTTGAGCATTAGAACCTTGGATGCAGCCACCATATGTGCAGATTCTAAATCTATATCTTCTAGCAAAGAGATCTTGTGTATTCAAACAGGTTCTTCTTATTCAAAGCTTCTCAACAATGCTCTGATACCACTTGTTGATCCCACTTCAATAGATCTTTAATTCCTTATGCTTGTTAAGGTTTTGTTATGCTAGATAAATCTAACACAACTATGGTAGAAACTTTGTTGAATATATTAAAGATTATGCAGAATCTAATCTTTAATCAATAAGAAGAATTCTTAATGAAACAATAACTCTATGAACATAATTCTATGAACACACAATTCAACAATAAAAGCTCAAATATTATTATTACAAATAATACGAATACTCTCCTAGTATTAGGGTTACAAAACCTTGAAGCTATAACGATATCAAAACAAAAGATGATATCAAACTCTATGCCCTAGGACCTCCTTTTATACACCAAGGAGTCCTAGTCGATTTACAATATATTCCTAAAACTTAGAATATTCTCTATGATCTATTCTATAAATAACTAATACTTATCACGTAAGTAATCTTGATCTCCAATCAATCTTTATCCTTTCTTTTGTCTTTATCCATTCTCTTCTGACAGTAGAAACTCTTTCAGCAGTCTTAATCTTTGAGTAGTTGTAACTTTTGTACTAGCAGCATTAACTTAGCACCAGCAGTAGTAACTTATACACCAGCAACATTAACTATGTACAAGCAGTAGTAACTACTTAGAATATTAGATATTTTTTCTTCAATCTTCACCGGCAATTACGTACTTTACACTAGCAGTATTAACTTTCTACTAGCTGTGTAATCTATACTAGCAGGGAGTAACTGTGAACTATCCATTACTAACTTCTATACTAGCAGCACTACTACTTGCATATATTTTCATTAATGTTAATGAACAACACTAACTTGTGCTTTGCAGCGTAATAACAAACCTTAGCTGCAGTAACTTCAGAGGACTTTTATCCCAACAAACCTCGATGTGTACCTTACTTTCACCAGAAGGAATCAGTACGAAAAGATCAAAACTAAAAATCGCAAAAACCAAAGTAACTTTATTTATTTATTATCAATTATATAATGTTTATTAAGCTGGTGGGATCAAAAAATCATAATTAACCTCTATGAGCTCTAAAGAGATCCAACTACTCCACGCTTAGCATCTAACTTATGTTTAACTCTATCATTTTTCGTTCTTTGCAAAATTTTAACGTTAAGAAAATGCTTAGTCTCGAAAGCTAAGGGGAAAGCTAGAGTGCAAAACTCGGTCAAGTCAAAACAAATATCCCCCCCCCTTAGGTTATGGGCTACTTATTCAATATCTCACTAATATCAAGAGAGTTTTTTTAAGCATAAAATAAAGCAATATTTAGGTTAAAACGGGGTTGTAAGGGACATAGAAAGACACATATATGATTAATTTCGACAGAAATCCCCTCCACACTTAGAATCGAACATTGGCCTTAATGTTTAAAAATGTCGGGTGCCACCCCCACACTTAGGAACGAAAAAGGAAAATGCAAAAAATTCCAAGTGTGAAAGGGAAACAATATATATATATATATATATATATATATATATATATATATATATATATATATATATTTTATATATATATATATATTTGATCAAGGATTAAGGTATTTCCATAATTGATGAAGAAGATCAGAGACTGAGAGATTGGAGGATTGAAACAAGCACAGAGGTCTTTCATGATTTTGAGGAATCTGCAAGAATAACGAGCACTCCCACAAACACAACAAGGAAAGAAGCACTCCTCCACACTAAATATTAATACTACTAACTATACTAATATAATATTATACTACTAAGAAAATAGAAAGAGAAAGAGAACACGGGTTGCCTCCCGAGAAGCGCTTGTTTTTGTGCGAGTCACTAGCTTGACTCTCCCTGAATTTCTTTGTCCTTGGGGTGAAAACTGATGGAAGATACGATATTCAAAGAAATTTCACTCAAAATATGACATTTATTGATCATGAAATTATCTATCAGTAGATGTGGAGATTTTCTCGTGAAAGAGAAAATTCCATTATTTAGGAGAATCCCGGGATCAAAAACTTTGTCTTTATTTCCGGAGGGAAATGAAAGAAAAGTGTTGATCTCAAAAGGATCAATCAAGAGAAGAGAATCACTGACGAATGAGATAGTAGAAAAATCGTCCAATGAAAGAATATGAAAACTCTAAGATTGGACTCCTTTGAAAATGAATATTTCGAGATCGAAAATTTTGTCTTTATTACCAGAGGAAAGTGAGACTAAAAGATCGATCTCAGACAATTCTTCAGAAAAAGTAGAGTCACAATCGGATAGGAGGAGAGGAAAATCATTAAGCTCAGGACTCGTAAGTTCCTTGGTTGAATCTTTAGATATATTTTCTTTCAAAAGTCTAGTTAATTCTCCTGGATTGGGCTCAATATCGAAGTAAAAACAATCATACTCTGGTGAAGATATGATGTGAGCGAGTTCATCGGCGAACTCCTCATAATGAGAATCACTCCTATCGGCAGGAGGAAGCGGATCAATCGAAAGATCAAAATGAAACGATTCATACTTAGGAAGAGAAAGATTAGAATGAGAAGTGGTACTGCCACTACTCTTCTCTTCGACATTAAATCAGAATGCTTCATATTATGGAAGAGAATTATCGGACTGAGAAATGGTACTGCCACTACTCTTCTCTTCGATATCAAAGCAAAATGCTTCATAAGTAGGAAGAAAATCATCAAAATGAGAAGTGGTACTGCCACTACTCGGCTTGTCTTTTGAAAAATCGATTATATTGATGCAATGAACGGAATGAATATCTCTCGAATTATTTCTTGAAGATTTATCAGTATAGAAAACAACTTCTTCATTCTCGACTCTTAAAGTTAATTTTTCCTCGTACATATCCACAAGAGCTCTTGCAGTGCGCAAGAAAGGTCTCCCTAAAATGATAGGAACTCTAGGATCAGCCTCAAAATCAACAATAACGAAATCGACTAGAAAGTTAAATTTTTTCATTTTAATAATAACATCTTCAGCTATACCCATCAGATATGTGACATATCGGTTAGCCAGTTCAAGAGTCATTCGAGTGGGTTTCAGAGGACCGATCCAAGCTTATCATAGATCGAAAGAGGCATAAGGTTTATGCTTTCTCCAGAATCAGCTAAGGAGTTGCAAACCTCAAGATCTTGTAAGACACAAGGAATGAGAAACTTTCCAGGATCGTCAAGCTTTTCGGGAACCTTGTTAAGAAGGATAGCAGAGCATTCAGCATTTATCGAAGTGTTAGCTAACTCTGCTAATTTTACTTTGTCTTTTAATAAATCTTTTAACACTTTATGGGATTTTGGAATTTGAGTTAAAGCATCCATAAGACTGATATCAAAATGAAGTTGCTTTAATATTTTCCAAAATTTAGATACTTGAACATTATTTTTATCAAGAAGATTTGTCTTATTAAGCCTTGAAGGATATGGAATCTTAGGTTGATGAGGGTTGGGCTTAGGATCTTCCTTTCGTTTTGGTGGTGACAGTGGCTGAATTCCCGGAGGTGGGACATTTGCGGTACTTGCTGGGCTTGTAATATGCACCTCGTCCATTAAAGTCTCCGGTTCTTTTTCCACTTCCATCCTAGGCGTAAGAGGAACATGGGCTGGAATAGATGGTTCAGCAGTAAGGTCATTTAACCTCCTAAATCGTGCATTTATGCCCAAAATAGGTACTTAATCGTTCCTTTTTAGGTATTTAGCATTTGGAGGAAATACACGTGACTTGAGCTCATTTGGAGAAGAAACGGACAAGACTACGAACCAACACTAAGACTCTTCAAGATTTAAAGTCTTAAAGCCTGGAGACGGCATCACCATTTATACACGACGCTGTCACACTTCATCTAGTGACGGCGTCATAACATCTCTTGACGGCGTTAGCCCGCATCGAATCAACTCAGATCTAGAAGATTCTACTTTATGATGGCGTCACGATTAAAACGCGACGCCGTCACAGCGATATTCTTATAACTTTAGAGTAAAAAAAAGAGACGAACCCTAGTTCGTTTGGCAGCTTATTAGGATGATTTTAGGGCTTCAAAACCCTATTGTACCTCATTCAATTTATGTTTTAATCAAGTAAGACTATATTAATCATTCAATATGTCTTGTTGTTTGATTTTTTATTGTTCTTGCTTTATCTTTAATATGTTTGGCTAAACTCCTTATTGTATTCATTTATGATTGTATGAAACCTAGAATGTAGATCTTAGTGGTGTTGCTTCTTGTGATGAATATGCATGTTAGGCTTTAGAAAACCAGCTTTTGTCTGTATTGCTGTTGATATGTCTAGGGAAACATGATTATGTAAAAATGATACCATCAGGTAACAGTCTTTATACTACCTTGCCCCTTATATGGTTGATCCACTTTTAATATATTTCAAATGCATTTAATATACAATGGGTTCATGTAATCTGTTCATGACTTAGGAAATAGTTACAATAGATATGCACAAGGGTGACAAAGCAACAACACTAGGAAAAGCAATCCTAAGGAGATAATACACTGATTATAGAATACAATCTCTTTAATTATATTGTTATCGACCATTAGTGTGTTGCACTTATTATTTTAAGTTTAAATAGCTTAAACCAAACAAACCTCACTCTCAAACATATATTTTCTGCTTTCATATAAATAAAAAAATAACAAAAATAATCTGCTCTCAACCGCTAGATTTGTTAGAGCCGGATCAAACCTGTTCCCCAACCTATTCTCCTAGAGAATGATAACAACCCCCGAGTCTTTCCTATACTACTACAACGGTTAGGTACTCTGCCTAGGGAGTTGTAAAACTTCTTGTAGAAGTCCCTTACGACAACCGCATCAAGTTTTGGCGCTGCTACTGGGGAATAGTTAGGTTATCCTTACGACAACGTTTAACTTAGTTCTACTTGCTTGAATCCTTTCAAGTGAGAATTTAATTTCCGCATATTAGCTTTCTCGTAGTCTATCTTTTCTTTGTGTTATCCGTTTTGTAACCCATTCTCGTCAACCACCATGGGAGACGAGAATCCTATCCGTACTCTTGGAGACTACTCCAAACCTAGCCACGAGGGCTATAGGAATACCATTGTGCTCCTCATAGGGAACAACGTGTTACCTCTTCGATCCGACACCATCCGGTTGGTGCAAAACGGATGCTCATTCCACGAACTTCGGTCCGAGGATCCAAACCAACACCTCAAGGATTTCTTAAAACTTGTGGACTCACTTGACCTTGACGGTGAAAATAAGGAAAGAACGCCCAGTGTTTTAGGTTAATTTTTCCCCTTCGCAATTCAAGCTAGCAATTAGGATGAACGTCTTCCAGAAGGATACCATCACACATAGAGGATCTTATTACTCGCTTCCTTGCTCAATTCTTTCCACCGGGAAGGACCGTAAAACTTTGCAATGCCATCATGATGTTCCAACAACATCATGGAGAATCTATATCAGAAGCATGGACTCGTTTCAAGGACTTACTACAAAAAGACCCTCATCATGGCATCGACCTTTGGCTCCAAGTCCAATTTTTTTATGACCATGTTAATCCCGTCACAAGACAAACCAATGACCAATCGGCCGGTGGTAAGCTTCGTGACCGAAACACCGAAGAATCCTAGGCATTATTAGAGGACCTCGCCCTCTATAACAACGAAAGTTGAAACGACCCAAGCGATTTCGCTAAGCCGGTCAAGGCAATCGCTTTGCCTCAAGATGTCTGAGTACATCCGACCGTCGTCTAATCGAGCTCGATAATCAAGTCCAACGCTTGATGGAAGTTCATCTTGCTCCGACACAATCTACTCAAGTGAACAAAATCAATACCTCATGTGAGATCTGCAGTGGTCCTCACGACACTCAATATTGCATGGAAGGTCCTAAACAAGCCTTTGTCGAATACGCATCCTCGCGTAACCACGATATGGGAAATAGGAAATTCACCACTAACCAAGGACCAAGGAATTTCAATGAAGCCACCAACACCTGGAAGGACAAACCAAACTTTAACTAGGAACGAACTCAAACATTCACGAGCCCACGGAACGGCTTGATCTCTACCCATTCGTCTAATTACCAAACGAAGCTTGAAAAGATGATTTTGACTCCCACAAAGAAAAAAGGCTATCCAGTTTGAGAACTCAACTTGGGCAACATCAAGACGACATGATTGAAAAAATTAATCTTCTGTGGAAAACGCTTCAGAAATGCTTAATGACGTACCTGTCCCTAAATCCACAGGAAACTCCATGGCTTCCAAAAATATCGCTTTAATCAGCCATATCGAGAGGGAGGAGCTCAGAAGAAATGGAATCAAAAGCCTATCAAAGCTATTCTCCCCAAAGTACATCTCCCCCACATCCATAGTAAAACTAAACAAGAACCCATCAGCCCCAAAACGCGTTCATTTTCGGAGACGCAATTCACGCAACTACCGGACTGTCATCCTCAGTAAGGAAAATGAAGCCGAAAAAGGAGAGACTATGATGGACATCACGCCCGAACACAGCCAAAACATAATGAAATAAGTGAAAGAAGAAGTAAAAGAAGTGATTGATGAAGAAGAAAGTGAAGTAGAAACTGATTGGAAAGTTGAAGAAATACTCAAATATGAGGAAGAGGAGGAAGAGGATCAAGATGGCGAATATTTTAACTCGTTCCCAACTATGGAGGAATTAACACATCATGAATGGCTATTAAAGAATCCTTGACCCCCATGGGTAAAAGCTAGAATAAGAGCCGGAAGCCTGAACAACATCAAAATTTCCTGCATGATCAGACACTTCTTCAAGAGACATGCTTACATAGACTTAGAATCACCAATCAATGTCATGTCTAGGCGTCAATATAATTGGATCATGACTTATGGGCTTAGATCGAGGCAGAAACTATCAAACCCCAATAAAATTAGTAACTTTGTTGGAAGAGTAAGAAGTCTAAAAATTTTCATAGGAAGCTTCGCCTACGAATGCGACTTTATGATATTGGAAGAATACCACTAGCTTTATTGATCGCCACCTTGGAGAAATGGTTTTTGGAAGGCCCTTCATAGATGAAACTTGCCTTGTCTATGATAGAGAAGGAGGAACGATCATGTTTAAATAGGATGACGAGAAAATGCATTTAAAATGCCTCACACCATGGAAATATTTAAGGCACACAATGAATATGGGTTTGAGCCACCGATTCCCATATACCCCCGTCCGCCTATGAAGAAAACTTTGGCCATAAAAGGACGCACTACATCATGCTTACTCATTGAGATGAAGTCACATGCCAAAACGAGACGTGATAGGAGAGGAATTAGGTATTTTATGAGATTAGAAAAAGAAATTATGGGAGATGAAGGAGAAGTGACGTAAGGACGTATGACTTCGAGTCTAGCTACAAGACTCGTAAATAAAGAAAAGCGCTTTTTGGGAGGCAACCCAATATTTACTTTTCTCGCATATTAGGAATGTCTAGTGTGTTTTAACTTTTTATTGTTTTATTATGTTTGAATTACTTTGTAATCATGCTTTGTTTGTTTATAACTTCGTCTTATTTGCAATCAAAGGTATTTTGCAACAAAATAAGTGTAAGGAAAATATCCGGTTTTTAGAACCAAATTCAAACATTTGAAATAAATTGTTTAGATTAATTCGCGTCAGTTTATAGTCATATGATTGAATTGTTAATTCTCAGATTTTTATGCAGCATTTTATACAGGAAAATAACATAAAAGAATGAGTGCAGTAAATTTTTTATCAAAAATGAAAAATGAGCTTTCACAGAGTGTGGAGACGGCGTCACGATTTACACGCGACGCCGTCACCACGACACTTGTGACGGGGTCAGGATATTCCTGACGGCGTCAAACGCCTAGTTACAGGAAAACTCGAAAATTTTAAGTATTATTTGTACAACACTTAAGAAAGTTGTAATTCTTTTACAAACCTGCAAAACTCCGAATTTAACAATTCTCTCATCCTATCTTTACTGCTTTATAGAGTCAACCCTAATTTCACACTGTATAATATTATATCGCACATTTTATGCTTGGTATAGTTGTCTTTGTCTTTGATTACAGGCTATATTTGACAAGAAGAAGCTTGGAAGATCTTAGGATGTTTTCATTGTATGATTCTTGGAGGATAACTTAAATATTATAAATCGCATGTTTTTCTTCTCCAATATTGAGCAAATCAGGGGAGTAACTAGTTTTCTTTTACATGTTTATCTTTTCCCTTATTTTGTTTTTAAAACGGTACTTCTATAGAAAATTAGGGACAATGTTCAACTTAAGTGTTCTTTTTAGCACAGGGGTGAGTCTTTTTAGCAAAGTTTTGATGATTCACCCTTTGAGCATTGTTCCAAACAGGTTTTACCATCCTTTGATTTTGAAACTGTTTTTGATGGTAATTGCAATCAACTTGCAAATGATCAAAGCTTCCACACACATAACAGGCCTTATTAAACATCTCAAAATTGCTTCCTAGTTTTTGAGACATCATATTGTTCCAATTTCTTTGATTGCCTCTTGGACTGTGAGTGTTTTGCCTATGTTTCTCAACTTGTTTAACAGTTTTCCTAGCAGTTTTCTCTTGTTGCTTAGGTTTGACAAACTCTATCTTAGCAATACTAGGCTTAACTGTTTTCTTCTCAGTTTTAGTTTGAGACACATTTTCTTCCTCACTATCTGACACCCAATCTTCAATAATTGGGGAATCATCAGACTTCCTAACTACCTTAGACACTTCTTCATCAGACTTTCTGTTCTCAACTACAGGCTTATTAACAAACTCATCTAAACCAGTAAAAGACAAATCAGGTGTTGGAGGCATGAAATTTCCTGTGTAGGGAGGTGGAACTGCATTATATTTTTCATAGCCTAAACCTTTCTTGCAATTATCAACAATCTGACACTCTATGAGCTTGTTTAAACTTTTAGATGCATTTTCAAATTTATCTACATTAAATTGAATGCTATCTTTTTCTTTTTGAATTTTTTCAAGCTTCTTCCTAAGCTCTCTAATAGTTATTTCTCCTACTTGAATATCCCATTTTAAGCCATTAATGTTTTCTACATAAACAGACTCATTCTTTTTATAAAATTTAAGTTTTTCTTCCACTGATTCTAAACCTGTTTTATAACCTAAAACCATTAAACTATATTTCTCTAAATCTCTTAATAGTTGATCATTTTGAGATTTAAGTAATTTAACAGTTTCCATACAAGATTTTAAACAATTTGAATCATTGGATACCTCTGAGTTAGAACTTGGAGATGAGTAAGCCATGAGTGCATAATTAGGCCCTTCCTCTGCCTGATCACTCCAGTCATATCCACCAAGGCCATCACATGACACCAAAGTTGTGGAAGTAGATGTTTCCATAGGCACACTCCTTCTTGAGCTTTCCTTGTTCTTGTTGTCTTGATTTCTTAGAGCTCTGCACTCCCTAGCAAAATGTCCCCTCTTGTGGCAGTTTTAGCACTCCACTTTGGACTTATCAAAACCAATAGTCTCATTGCCATTAACAATAAGCTTCCTTCCTGTATTCTTCAAAAACCTTCTAGCCCTCATAGTCAACATGGCCATTTGCCATCTCAAATTCATTTCTTCTATGTCATCAGGATGGATTTGTTGCAAGTCCTCGTGTGTAAGTTGAGGACTATTTGGTTGACTAGCAAAGAATGAACAAATAACAGCATCACTCAAGTTATCAATATTTGTAGAGTTATCAGTATTAACTTGAGTGCTAGCAGTAGAAACTCCATGAGTAGTATTAACTACTTCATTAGTGCTGCTAGTGTTGTTATTTGAAGAGGACACAAAATCCATGTTGTGTGTGTTTGAACTTGAGCTAGACATCCCTTTGATTTCTGGTTCATACACCATGAGGTTGTTTGTAACATCCGTGATTTAATCAGGTTAGTGATAACTTTAGAAATGGCTAAGAGTTCTTTTTGTGTGATTCTTGTGTGCTATGTGTATCTTATGTGTGCTAAGTGGTTTGAATAGGTGCATGATATCATTTTGAGGTGTATGATCATCTCATTTTGAGTGCGTTTGTGTTTAGTGATAAGTATTCCATTTGTTTACGTATAGTGATAATGGAAAAGAAAGGCATATTGCATTCAATGCTTCGTAAATAGTTAGATGAGTTTATGTTAAGCGGTTATAAGAAATGTATTATGTTAGAGATAAGTTAAGTGAGTGAATTATAGAAGTTTGTAGCAAACTTTTTAAATATAGAAAGTAAAATGTCAAATGAAAAGTTATTTTTAGAAAGTTTAGTAAGTTGCGTTTATGTAAAAAGGTTTACCCAAATTAGTTTAGGTTTTTATGAAAACTTAAAGTAATGAAGATAATTATTAAATTAATAATTAAATAAAAATTAATAATAAAAAAATATATAGGGGTGTTTATTCGGCCGGTTAGGGATAAAAGAAAAAAAAGAAACAATTTGATTATAATTAGGATTCTATTAGTATAAATACAAAACTAATAAAACCCTAAATCACTTTTTCTCTCCCTCTCCCCTTGTGATCGCCGAAACCCTCAAGAAGAAGAAAAAAAAGATTTTTTTTATCAAGAACAAGTTGGTGATTTAGTGTTTCAAGAATCAAGGTTTAGGTATGTTCGTTAACCCTAGTTGTTTAGTTTTCTTTAAATCATGTAACAATTAATATGATGGATCATTAGGGTTTTAAAAACTTCTGTAATTAAGGATGTTTTAATCATGCTAGAGTGTTTAGGATTTAATTAGGATCTTATTGATGTAAGTGGTTAGAGTTAGATCGCTTTAATTCATGATTTAAAGTTGAGCAGAATTTAGGGTTGTGTTCAACTGATGATATCTAGATGTTAGAAACGTGTTTTGATATGATTCAAGTGCCTAAATTGTAGTTCAAAGAGACTTTTTTCCAAAAAGTCCGGCCTCGAATGATTTGGAGTTCTGGAATTTGGTTAAATATTGGTTACAAGAAAAGTTGTTAAAACTGTGAATACGGGTCAGATTTAGGTCATGTTTAGGAGGGTAAAACCCTAACTTAAAAGTGGAATTAAGGTTAGCCAATCTACAGTGGTTAAGTTCTATTTGTATATAAAGAAACCCTAGAAGGAGAGCTTCTGATTTTGTGTGTAGGTATGGTAATTAGGGCCGTATATTTTAGTGTGCAATCAGATCCGAATTGAGACAGTTTTGAGGTTGGATTTTATGTGGGATAGTTGCACATATAATGAGTGGTTGGTAATCACAAGGTAGTTAGTAAACTTATAAATGAGCTTAGATGATTTTTGGTATAATTTATAAAGGTCAGCAAGTAAGGGTTTTGAGAGGGTAAAGTCACACTAAAATTATGCATTTTTGAACAAATTATAGTTAACTAGTGTAATGTGTTAATGAAGTGGTTAAGGTTGGGCATGGTGTCGGGGTAACCCATGATGGTTAATCACACCCTTAGACATCCATAATATGTGTGTTACATGGACTAAAGCTTTTAGCTTGGTCGCGTGTAACCGTGTTTATTTATTTGTATAGCTGCGTGATAGGAATTGGAAGCTGCGTTTGAGCATTCAGGTGAGTTACATAGTCTAACTTTTTATTATGTTTTAAACTTGGGATGGAAATGATGCAAGTGTTGCAATGAGTTTTTAATTCCTGTGATTATGTGTTAGTGTAAATGCATGGACTATTATGTGACTGATATGCATTATGTGCTACAAGTTATGTGATGTGATATTGATTTGATGCATAGTCAGGTGGATTACTTACGGGTATCCATGGCCTGAGCTAGAGGGAAAGAGATTTGGTATGATCCAAGAGCGATATGGGTCGTCTGCTTGGTGTTTGAGTGTTTGATTGGATTGAATTGCATGTTAGCTTGTATGTGAGTTAGCATAATTGTCATGCAAAAGCGTATTGTTTTATAATTACAGGAATTGGTTAAATTGTTTTGGTAACAAATTGATATGTGTGTCTGAAAACCTATGTTTCTCACCAAACATTGTATTGACTTATAAGCATCATTTTCAGGTATTCAGCAGGATGAGACTAAATTTAGAAAAAGTGGCTAGATGGACCGTAGGCAGCTTGCGAAGTTTAGTTATCTAGATTTCATATTTGATTTATGTTATTTGTTTTGCTTTGTTAAGATGTATGAATGTTTGCATGTCATGACGTTGGCATGAACTGCCTTCATTTCAATGTCAGACGCCTTTTGGATTTTGTTGATGTGTTTGGGTATTTTCATGACACTGCGTGTCTATACCTTGTATTTTATTCATGTTCTAGTTTCTCTATATAGACGCCAATGTGTTGTGATTATTTCCTTTCTCGTCGCGCCTCGCGTTTCTGCCTTAGCGGGGTGTGACAGATTGGTATCAAAGCCTTTGGTTATAGAGAAGTAGGTGGTTGAGCCTATACTATAACCTAGGGGTCCTTCATGTAAATGCATTTAGGGCTTAAGTGTTTATTTTTATAACTGCTATACTTCCCCTCTGTTTTGCGTAGCTTTTATATTTCTATTTTGTTAAGTTATCGCATTAGTTTTGTTGCCTACCCATAGTTGAATTAGTGCGTATTGCCTCGTTATTAGTTAGCTATGCCTTCCCATTTCCATAAGAAGTTCTATTGGGTAATCGCCTTCGCAACTGGACTCAAGCGTTTTACTGATCCTGTGATGAAGCTTAGGATGAAGCATACGAACTGTTGAGTCCGAATACCGAAAGGTTTGTATCTGCGCTGAATTTAAGCAAAGTTGACTAAGAAACAAGTAGGAGGAAAATGGATCCTAGTTAGGGAGATGATGATTTCAAAAGATGGAGAAATCTATAAGTTTCCAGGGTATCGTTCATCTGAAGAAGAAGAGGAGCTAAGTGAGCAACCCAAGCCTATTGATCTGTATGGATTTGTTGATCACATCAAACTCCAAAGGAATGAATTCGCTCCGCATCAACTGCCCCAACGAGAAGGCAACATGAATGGTTGGTTGATTGAGGATGAGGATGAACCTATAGAATATGAAGCATCTGATAAGGAGGTAGAATCAGATCTTGAATCCACAGCTAGTAGTTGACCTTAGGGCATCCTCCTTGCCATCCATTTTAGGTTCATTTGTCAGAACCATGTTTTAAGAATTGTTATTTTCGAATATTGGATATTGATTAAGTATTGTATGAATGGATGGAGTTATGATTGAAATTGTTCCTTATGTGATGTTATGTGATTTAATGAATCGTATGTGAAGGTTGTGTTAAATTAAGAAGTGTCGTCATAGGAGGAGTACATTTGTGCTAGGGAGCCTCTATAATTATG
>BQNB010042058.1:33908-46374 GCA_026074375.1 Tanacetum coccineum | reverse complement strand
CTCAAATAAGCACTATTTTTAAAACCAAAAGCTATTTTAGAAAGCCTATAATGTCTAGAAGCTAAGTCTAATAAGCTAATTAACCTAATTATACTAAAAGCTAACTGAATCTAATGATCTAAATACCAAACTCAGGAAATAACTCTTTAAGCTCAAAAACTAATTAAGCTAAATTGCACAATAAGCTACTTCAGAAGCTAGGCTTATGAAAACTTATCAATCTACTACTAAGCTATGAATCTAAATCATAAAAACAGATACTATAAGCTAAAAATTTAAAATTAGAAGCTAAGAACTACTTACTACTGTTTTTGGTTTTTTTTAGAATTTTTGTGAATTTGAAAAGCTAGTTTACCCTAGAGAATAAGCTAGAATTTGAAAAGCAAGCTTTAATCTATCTTGACTAACATGTAAGCTACAATCCTACTGAATTTTAGCTTATAAATCCTACTTAAGCTACTTAAATTGTGATCAAAAGGGACTGCAGTTAGGAACTGCAGTAAACCCTTATCTGATGCACTTGGCAAATGGGCTAAACCAAAATGCAGGTGACCTTAAGGGTCAAACCTGTTTTGGACACACCCAATTAGTGTGAATGAACACTTAGCAACCAAAATCCAAGCTTAGAGAAGCTTGGATCAAAAACTACCTAGCTATCTTAAGAAAATAACCTCCCCTGGTGCAAAATAGAACACATTGCTCCTCAAAATGTTTTTAAGCACAAACTAAACCTACAAACCTTATCAAAACTTAATTAATTATGAAATCCAAGCTGACCAAAGTATAAACACCAAATTACTTTGACTTTTTGAGGTCAAACTATACTAAACCAAACACTCCTTTAGAATGACAAATACCATTTTAGCTTATGAAATTAAGATTTTAAAACTCAAAACTTAACTACCAGATTACACACAGCTTATAACAACCTAAATAAACTTATTTCAAAAAGCAAATAAGACAGGAACAAAGATCTACAAGCTAAGCTAATATTTTTGGTTTTTTGATGATTTAAAACAAAATTCAAAGAAAACTAAGATCTAATCTATTAAAACTAAAAACAGATGATCAAATATCCTTAATAAACTCAATAACACACATATAAGCTCAAATAAGCAAACATTTAAGCATAATAAGCAAATTTATACTAGGAAATTTAAAACAGCAAGAGTAAATGGAAACTTACAAGTTGCCTTAGCTAAACAAAGGCTTATAAGGCTCAAAGAGCTTATCAACAGCTCTAGCTTATCAATGATAAGCTAGTAAAAGTCCATATGAGCCCTTCCAGGTTAAGCTCATCTTCCTTAAGTCCAAAATCCATTAAGCAAGGGTTAATTATCTGATTTTAAGGTTCTAGTAGATTAGATGATTAATTAAGCTCAAATCTAAGCTTAGAGACTTAGATGAGCTTTTATAAGCTTATGAGAAGCTTATCCAACAATAACAGCTTATTAAACAATATTTAAAGAAAAATAAGCTTATGAAAGAGTTAAGAGCTTAATAAGAAACTTTGTATTATGTAGAAAAAGACTGATTACAATACTTGAATTTAGAAATTACATTAAGAGATCACTAGCTAAAACATTTTTGAAAGAAAAATTACATAAGCTAAATAAGCTGAAAAATGAAAAAAACTCTCTCCTGGTGTGTGTGAGTGTGAGGCTTTATATAGCCCTCAGCTGAAGCTTCTAGGTCCTCATAGCCCTTGCACGCTCCTTGCAATCCTGTCCTTTCAATCATTTCAATCATTGGATGTCTATTGTGGTCCGTTGGATTAGATTTAGCTCACACGGATTGCCAGCGTGGCAATCCGTGATTGTGACACCTTGTGCTTCTTTTGTGAGTAGCCCGAGTGTAAAAAAAATCCCATTTCCCTTGTGCTTCTTGTCAGACCACGTGTCCACTCTCTTGGGGATTGACCAATAACATTCTCTCAATGATGTTTAACCCTGCCAGCTTGTACTTTGCTACTTGAATTGACTATTCTCACCCTTAATTAGCAATTGCCCTTTGATTTGACCTTGTGGTAAATTAGGAAAGAGGGATGAACAGTAAAACTGTTTCCCGCTTGTTTTAACTAAAAAGGGGGGTAGGGGTGAAGTTTGACTAAGGGTTTTGTGTTGTTGACTTGGGTTGGGTAATGAGCTTGGTTTTATTATTTTAAGGAGTTGGGCTCAGGGTTATGGGTAAATTGTTTTAAGGGTTTAACTTTAGTTGACCAAGTGTTGACTACTGATTGACTGAGGGTTGACCTTTTGACCTATCTGCTACCAACTTCCCGGCTCTTGTACACTCTTCTCCGTCTCGTGCCCGGTTTTATCTTGTTTTGGCTTGATTTTGTCCATTTCTTAAATATTCGTTCCTACATAATCACAAAGACAAAACAAGCAATATACAAGCATTTTATGCACAATTTTGGCTTTTTAGGGCCTATTTTGATATAAAATGGATATGTGTTTTCACACATATCAAAATTACCCAAACTAAGCGATTACATGTCCTCACACAATATTATATGCTCTATAACGAAATACCTCAAAACTTTCCCAACTAAACCTTTGAAAAGTAGCAAATACTTTTGTTGGAAAAATTAAGAAATCACAAGTTATAAAACACCCTATTTTCCCATTTTTCTAAAAAAAATTCATTCATTTTTTTAATATAAACTAATGAAGCTCTTGTACACTCTTTTCCGTCTCATGTCTGTGTTTGTCCGGTTTGGACCGTTTTCTTGTGATTCTTGCTTAATCCGTACCTACACAATCATAAAGACAAAACAAGCAATATTCAAACATTTTGAGCACAATTTTGTCTTTTTAAGGCCATTTTTGATATAAAACGGATATGTGTTTTCACACATATCAAAATTCTCCAAATAAGCGATTCGTTGTCTTCACGCAATATTTTATGCTTTATAACCATTTACCTCAAAACTTTGCAAAACTAAGCCTTGAAAAGTAGCAATGACTTTTGTGGAAAATATAAGAATTCATTAGTTATTAATACACCCTTGTTTCTAAAATTTTTTTTTATATATAACTGTGTTATTTCGACTTTTCATTATTTCCATAAACTATTAGGGAATCATAGATCAAGATGCATTTCCGATCCGGGAAGAGAATGCCCAAAATAGGGTAATTCATCGTCCCTTGATTTTTCACTTAAATCTAATTTTCAACTAAATATCCAGTAAAGTGCTAACACTATATATTTGATCTTGTGAACTTTTCACTCCGACATTTATTATATTTATGTGAACTGTGCTATTTTGAACTTTCAACTCATGCATCAACATATTGCCAAAACACTATGCTTCACGCTTCACACTTAGAATAATGGAGTTTGAAGGCGAGATCATCCAATTGTAGCGACTTTCGTCTCGTCAATCTAAACCTTGCGGCTAAGTGACCTGCTTTTGACTCCTGTTAAATCAAGGAATCTGGGACTCAACTAGGGTATCATTACATTGATATAATGCACAAACGGAATAATTAAGAAAATATCAAAGTTACTATAAAGGTTTTCTTTTACAATACATGATTAAGAATACTATTACTCTACTAACTACTACACACGCTATATGCGTTTCGTGACTATCATTGGAGAAAGTCTACTATCGAAAATGGATAACCTGTAACCTAGACGCCTGCATCTCTTTATCTAATAGAGGGAGGTTACAAGAAACCTACCTTTACTAACGTAGTAACTAACTTATTACATAATAGGTCCTTATTGTTTCAAAAGAAAACATAATATAATTAGGAAACTAAATAATTAAACATTACTCATAACATTAATGTTTGATAATCTATATCTTAAACATTAATGTTGTATTTCAATCAATTGAATTTAATCTTGTTTCCTTCTTTTGCATATCCTGTTTCCTTTTGTTTCTTCTTTCTTCATTTATGTTTATGGTTTTGTAAGCATAAATCTGTATTCCTAACTATTTCCCCTATTTGTATATTACTCAAAACAATCTGCATGAAGAAAACAATACTAAAACATGTCAATAAATAATAAGCTGCAACACATCATGTAATCTTTTCCACTTTTTGTAATCATCTATTATGGGGTCTATGTGCAACTCGTAAACGATTCCCCTCAAGTGATTTGATGCATGTTGATGGTTTAAGTATATCAACAATTAAGCTTCCCTTAAAAGCTATACTCACCATCTCTGGAATTCTTGAACTCAGTAGCATAGATCAAATCTTCTCTTCAATGACGAGAGAAAAAGGACATGCTTATTACAATATCTGTAAATAATATGTATTTTGGATAATTCTTGTAGTCAAATATATGCATGGCGATCCATGCAATGGCCGATAGTCATCATGTGAGCTCAGAGGATCAAACCTGAAACCAATACAATGGCTTATGTTTATTCTTTTTCCTCATTAATCTATCATAGGAACTGTTATTGGTATCATATGACCCCCCAAAATATTTGTATGGAGCGTGTAACTTTTCCAATCAAGAATTATAAATAAAACTTGTATCCTCCAAATGAACAATACACTCCTAATTGTTCAGGACCTATGGGCGTCTGTGGACCTTTATATACTAGCAACAGAAACGTAAAAGACAGACCTGTAGGAACCACAAAGCATTCCTAACAGGAACCCCAATCGAAACTACAGCAAGGAACAATAAGCTTACCAGTTAGGATATTAAGAGAAGCTTAGCGTACGGAACATCCAAACCTCTATAATCGTTCAAAGACATTACAAACCCAAAAGATGTATAAGGGTTATTGCTGATCTGCTTGTGTACCTGCTGTAAACCAATCCATATGCTTCGAGGTTAGGGTTTGAGAAGAAACCCTGCTGCCTTCACTTCTGCCTGACTGCTGCCATCTTTAAACGAATTAGGGTTTCCTTAAGAACCCTAATTGGCAAATATGCCTTTTGATAAAACAAAATAAAATTATACACGAAAACCTTATTAACCCTAGATCAAGAGCCACGAGGCTCTGATACCAATTGTTAAATCCAAGAATCTGGACTCAACTAGGGTATGATAACAATGATATAATGCACAGCGGAATAATTAAGAACATATCAAAGTTACTAAAAAGGTTTTTTCCGTTTTATTATAAAACATGATAAGAAAATTTTACTAACTATATACATTACTACATTCAGCTCTATGCGTTTCTAGACTCTCATTGGAGAAGTCTACTATCAAAATGCGATACCTGTATCCAGACGACTTACCCTCTTTTATATATACTGTGGGATGGTTACAAGATAACCCCTATTGCTTACTAATCAAAGCTTAACTAACTATTACATAATTGGTCCTTATTGTTTCAATAAGAAAACATTATTAATCCAATTAGGGAAACTAATTTAATTCAAACATTTATTCATCACCCCTCGCGCTAATGTTTGATAATCTATATATTTTTACATTATTGTTGATTTCAAATCATCCTTCATTTGATCTTATTTCCTTCTTTAGCATATCCTGTTTCCTTTTGTTTCTTCTTTCTTCATTTCTGTTTATGGGTTTTGTAATCATCAAATTTGTAATTCCTAACACACCCCACAGAGACTAGTATCGGGACTCACGGACCTTAGGTTTCAAAAACTCTCAGGTTTCCCGTACGTTCATAGCTTATAAAATAGAATAGTCAAAGTGCAAAAGCATATTTGAATTTAACAAAAAGAAATCAATTTATTAATTTAAACTAAAAGTTAAACATTACATTTATGCAATTGTAACCCTCGACCTTTTAGAAGGCTGCAACATCGGTTGTGAGCCGGCAAGATGCAGCAAACTTTTATCAGTCTCAGATCTTTATTCTTACTATGGGCTTTCTTTAGAAGACTACCACATTAGTTGTGAGCCGAAAAGAGGTAGTAAACTTTTATCAACCTACAGCTTTTATTATAATGTTTTTAATTATTTTCTTTATCATTTTATCATCATTTTTTTTTCTTTTATATAGAAGACTTCTTTTTGAAAAAATCAAGTATAAATTTGAACTAAGACTAAAATTTTTGCTATATATTATATAAAAATTGTTGATTAAGTTTTAGTGCTTCCAAAAATAGCACGTAATATTAATCCAGTGAGAAGCTTATGGGAGGAAAAAGACAACAAGTTACCATACATGAGCTCTTAAAGATTTCACAAATTATTCCTTGTTTAGCTCCTAATCATTACTTAACTTTTCTTTTTTTGTGCGAATTTTCGCGGAACGCTTAGCCTAAAGTTAAGGAACAAGCTAGAGCTCACACGCGCGTTTGGTGTTAAAATTTACTCTTTTTCTTACCCAGCAAGAAAGTTCTCATAATTGTGACAAATACACTTATTTTTTATTTTTGGAAAATTTTAAATTTTTTTCATTGTTTGATAATTTTGTTTGGGGAAAATGGGGTACGTGAGAATAACGAGATAAAAGTACGGTAAGACTCTTATCGAAGATATACGTTACCCCATACTAAATATCTTACATTGTCCTCAATGTTTCCTAGGCCTAAGACTTCAAAAAAACCCCATACTAGAACTCAAAAAAGGGCGAATGCAATAACCAAACATGAGAAAGTATCACAAATAATCTTTTAGCCGTTTATTAAGTGTTATAGATAAATGTTAGTCGAAATAATTCTTTAGGATATCAGATTTCCCCAATAATGGCAAGCAAAGGTTAGGAAGCTCGAGTGGACCGGGAGAACACACCGAACACGAGAGTCTTCAGAGAAGTTGGGTTTAATCCTGCAAACAATCACAAGTACAAACAACAAACACAAGAACGAATGAGTTCACAGCCTCCTCACAACACAATTAGAAATAAGAAAGAAAAATAGGAAAATGGATAAGCATTGGGGTTTTCGCCTCACACGAAGCGCTTTGTTTTTGGTACCGTGTCACATAGCTTGACTCGATCCTGAATTCATTCGTCCCTTAGGGAGAGTAAATGGAAAGAGATAATCTCAATCGGGCTTTCTTGAATGTTTGGACATTAAAACATTTAAGCATTTGAAAGTTCCATCCGTATGAGATGCTACGCTCTAAGTGGAGATACCGGGATTCATAAATGGTGTCTTCATCTTTCGGTGGAGAAAAGTAAGGAGATTTACCTAGGGTAGGTAAGAAACGGAAGAAAAGTCTGAATGACAAATGTAAAGGAATCGTCATCTTCAACATCAATCTCCTCTCCCCCTGGGTCAAAACATTCATCTTCATTAAGCTCATCAAAATTGTTTATCACAGTTGCATTGGGCTCAATAATTAAACTAATCTCAACATCTGGTGGTTCTGGAAGAGGACGGGGAAATGACGGTCAAGGTCAAGTGGAATGATTCTAAACCCAGGAGTTCCAAAAGAGGGTTATTTGAATTATCTGAAATAACAATGCTATCAACCCTCCTGATGGCTCAAACCTCAAAAAAGAAAAATGAATCATACTCGGGAAGGAGTTTTTAGCATGTGTAGTGGTTTACTGACCACTTCTCGTCTTTTCCGTATGATGCTAAAAATCTGATAAAATCTCAGAATGATTGCTCATATTATCAAAAGTGGACGGATCTTCACAAACGGGCACATCACACGTATCTTCGGAAATACCCTTGAACTCACTTGGGATTGGGACAAGGTTCTCAATACTAGGAATAGTGTCAAGATGCTCGTCCCCCATATTTAGAGAGTTATCGGGCTCCTCGATTGATAAGTCGGGTGTGATTGCTTTCGGCTTGCTATATATAATAGTATACTCATCATCGTCATTGTCGTAGAAAGTAGGACGATTCCAACTTGGACAATTAATATATTCTGATAGCTCTTCACTAATATTTCGCACATCTTCAAGGAGTTTACTCATCAATTCTTGAATATCCTCTTGTCGATATTGCTTGTCCGTCAAAGCATCCTTAATTTCACCAAATCTCTCCCAAGCTATCAATATAACCTTTGGTGTTACTCCAAAAGGTATACGACTAAACTTCCTCAAGAAGGTGCAAACGTCTTTCAAAAAGTTGTCTCTAGATTCCTCATCATCAATCATAGAAAAATTCTAATACAGAATAAAACCTTGAGCTGCCGTCTCCTTCTTCTCTTGTTGACTTCCTTTAAGAATTTGCAAATCATCTATAAGTTTAAGAAGTAATTCTTGCATAACTTCAGGTTGATTCTGCTCTTCTCTCATAACTTGCTTAATCTTAAGAAATCTCTCCTCAGCTAGCAATAAAGCCATGAACTTTTTATTAGGAGGTATATGATCATACTCCTTTAAAAAGGCTTGAATGGTTCCATTAAGTCTTCTCGAGCTTGCAAAATTTCTTTATTCATCTCTTGAGGAGGATAATTGACGGGAAACTGCGGGGGTTAATATTGGTCAAAACCAAAAGAATTAGGATCATAGTAAGAATTTTGCTCATAATAATCTTCATTCATTGGTTGACATTGAAAAGTTTCATGAGGGCCCCCGCAATTTTCACAACAAAGATATTGTTGTTGAAAATCATGAAAATCTTGCGGGAAATTAAAGTCTTGATTGTAACACGGTTCCGGATAGATAAACGGAACTTGAGGTGTACAATAGTGACCATAACGAGCATCGTTCCCGCAAAATTCACAAGAATACATAGAAGGTTGTGGAGGTGGGTTGAAAACGTTAGGAGAATCATCAACAGAATTAGGTTTGGAATCATAAGTGAATGAATTCTCATCTCCAGAATTGCATGTCGGATGAACACTTGGCAAAGTCTGTGGGAGCTCATCAATGGTTTGATTGCATTGTTCTGGATTAGAGATAATCGGAGCTTTTGGTGGACAATTATAACCAATATGAGCACCGTTCCCACAAGACTTGCAAGTACATCGTTGACAAAAGATATCATCTAACGAATCACCACACTCGTAACAACAATTGTGGTTAATTTGTGGAGGACTTTGCGAGGAATTTTTACCGGGGTCTTGATTGAAGACGAATGGCTCTTGAGGTGCACTAACAACGTTAGTGTTGTGATTGGATGACTCGGAAGTGTTTAGAATTTCGTTTTTATCATGAATTGTATACCAACCTTCATTCAAACACTTTCGCACAAAAGCACAAGGTCGACAATATAGACCATCAACCGGATCTCCACAAGTTGCACAATTCTGAGGGGGTTTAGGAACAAGAATCTTGTCTTCAAGACCCCCTTTTGAACAACAAAAGTCTGCAGTGTACAAAGCTCCACAAGACGAGCATTCTTTAATCGAGAAGAGGGGGTTCAAACGATGATCGAGTGACGCCATAAGAATTAAACAATATAGAGGGTTAAGAAAAGAATTAAATGGATAAGAAGGTAAAGGAGAATATTTTTAGATTTTGAAAATAATACATAAGAAAAGAAATAAAAATAAGAAAGAAAAATATTTTTGGTATTTATAAAATTTTTTATATAAAAGAAAATAAAATGGAAATAAAAATATTTTTGGATTTTTATTTTTTATTTTATATATATATTTTTATTTTAAAAGAAAAGGAAAAAAAATAAGAAGAAAAATATTTTTTGATTTTTATATATTTTATAAGAACGAAAATAAACTTTCCGAAGAAAGGATCTTCAAGGCTCGAACACAAACAATCCCGTAAAAACCGCTACAATTGTCCCCGGCAGCGGCGCCAAAAATTGATCTACCCTTTTTTAATACATATAAATATATATAATATATTAATACGTAATAATAAGGAGGATATCAATAATAGTATAGTAAAGTATTTCCGTCGGGTTCTAAGAAAAAATCGCTTTTACCAAAGCAATTGTCAAAAACCTTCCGGATCGTTTCCTCGGCGAGAGGTGAATGGAAATCTACGTTCAAGGTGTAAATCGAGCTTGATTGTCATTTAAATTTTTGGTTTTGGTTTATAACTATTTTTATACTAAAAATTAAACTAATATTAATTCTACGATTTAAAACTACAATATTATACTAAAATTAATCTAAACGATATAAATGATAAAAATGCTTGCTAAGTGACGTAAAATGTTCATCAAGTGCGGGCTTAGGTTTAAATTTTAAAAAGAAAACAAGTTTCACGAAATTAAATGACAAGTAAAGTAAAATGCTTATTAAAATAAATGACAAGTATTTAAATTGCATTAAAAGTAAATGACGAAATTTAAATTGAAAAATTCTAATAACAAATAATTTTTTTAAAAACATTTTTAAACTCGCACTTAAATTCCAAATCACTAATCACTTAACAAGCACTAATTAAACTACTCGCTACTTATAATAAAAATTACATAAACTAACATGGTATTTAACGACAAAAATAAATCTACACTAAGCATGACAAAAATCATATTATAATAAAAATAAAACTACACTAATTAATTGAAAAAAGATAAAAAAATGGAACCGAATTGGAGACGCGCAATTAAACGATTACCACCCGACTTATTTAACTAAAACAAATAATTAAATTCGGTCTAGCTAAATAAGCCCTTAAGCTCCGCGCCTCATGTGTAGACCGATACCAAAAGCAATAAAAAAAAAACTGTTAATATAACTCATTTTTTAACAAACTAATTTGAAATTTGATTTACACACTTGTCCCAAATCGTGCTTTCAATGACTAACCTAGCCCAAGATACAAATAAAAGTTGCAGGCCCAATGATTCAATGCAAGGCCCAAATGAAATATAAACCAAACGCATCCAGTTATGAGGGAATTTAGAGAATCATGTTACCTAACATTGATTATTAATGAACTAATCCTAATAAGCCAACTACAACAAAAATAGCTCTAAACTAACACAATAAGCGCTCAAGATTTTTAAACTAACTAGCGAAAATCAAAACAAATACGCTAGCATCAATCCAAGAAGTTTTTGAGAACTAACAACTAATTAGCAAGTTTAGAAACAAAAAGAAACCTAAGTGAATATTTAAACCAAATGATCTCTAACTGAAACAATAAGCCCAATCACAAAACTGGATATATTAAAACTAAAAAACTGTTTTTTAAATCTTTTTCAGTGTAACCTTTTTACTCAAACAAGCTTTACAAATGATTTTCAATTATTACTCATTACTAACTGATTCATCTAAACCAAATAGGCCACGTTTTTAGCATTCGTACAAATCACAACCAGTAAAGACAATTTGTATCTCAAATGCATATAAGCTTAATCCAATCGAAACAAATTGTAATCCTAAAATCAATAATAAGCTCATGTAGTCAGAATAAGCATACTAAACATCAAACAATAATAAGGAACTGAAATAAGCACTTTAACTACTAAATCGCTAACTAAACAAACATAAATGTGGAAAAGAATTAGATGGTAATAAGCTAATTTGAATTGTTCCATAAGCTATGAAGTAGCTGTTTCAAGATCTGAATAAGATCAAAGAGGTGAACAACTAAACAGGAAATAAGCATAGAAATAAGCAATTTAAAAACGAACCATAAACTTCATTAAGCTAAACCAAATCTTGTTACATAAACTGAAATAAGCTGAGAACAATTTTTACAATAAGCCCCAAAAAAACTAAAATAAGCTAAAAACGTTTAAATATAAAAAAACTAAAACTAGAGAAACTTTTTTAAAACTAAATCCTACTAGAGATAAATGAGGGGAGCGGGTTGGTATATATAAGGGGAGAAGGGGGATTTTGTAAAATTATCCCAATCATTTGGAAATGATTCAGCCAATCATTGTTTCTTATTAAGCGTTACACGGATCAACAGACTTCAATTTCAAAAATTCTCCGCTCGATGAAGGCCACGTGGACTCATTATTTGCTTTTATCCAACGCAACATTTATACCCGTTTGATCATTTAACTGCAAATATGAAATGAATTGTAACTTTAGTGTCGCAGTGGGCCCCTTCAATTCGCCAAGCCAATTGCTAGTGGGAAGTCACATGTAAGTTTTGGATTTAATTTCACCCTCATGTGTTGGTGACGTCACATTCCTTCTCTTATTCAGATTTATCAAATTTACATTGGGCTTTATTATGGATTAAGATACTAATGGGCTAGCCCGGCCCATTTAAATGGGTATTGGGCTGGCCCAATAAAATCCGAAAGCACCGTTAAACTCGTTTTCTCGCACTCCTTCCGATCCCGTGCTCGGTTTTGTCCTGTTTTATCTTTATTTTTTGTCCATTTCTTTAATATCCGTACCTGCACACACAAAAACAAGATATATTTGCAATTTTTATTATGTTTTTGGTCTTTTGGGTTCATTTTTCATGGTAAATAGTATGTATAAAATAGCGAATACCAAATACCGACAACACTATAAGTAATGACATTTACTACTTGAGACATTCTCTATTTATAGTGATACGAGGTTACTTCCTTAGTGGAGGTAGTTAAGACGTGTCAAGAATCATGTGGTGGAAGTACATCTGCATATAATGCACGTCCATTCTTTGAAACATCCCGCCCATACTTGTGTGAACAGATATGCAAACTGTTCACAACTTTCACCAACTCATACCTAGGTGTACTTT